>BOPN01001770.1:112418-117418 GCA_017312705.2 Penaeus japonicus | reverse complement strand
TCACTGCGATTGTTCAGATTCTCACCTTCCTTTAAAATGTATCTTTACACAAACACCAAAAATAACTATTGTAAAACAGCTGTAAAATATTAACAAATTCTGCTGTTCAGAGTCCCACCAACATATATCCTAAGACTGGACTGATCATGGCAAACTAGTTTAGTCGCACTTCAATTTAGCTCTCTCCTCTGTTGCTTTAAGTCACACCCTAGCCATACTTTCTATTCTTTTGCTTTCAATTAAATTGTGCTCCAATTATCAGTATGTTAATGATACTTCACAGAATACATGGTTAATCATGAAGTAAACAGTGGGTTAATAATCATAAAAAGAAAAAATCCTCTTTTGAATCAGAACTCTTAATATCTGTAATATGATTTTTTTGTCATTTCATATTCTGGTTTTCCACAAAATATATAATAGCCAAGAGCCACTAGCATTTCTGAAAATAAATGCAATCCTATTCCTCTTTAAGATCATTTATCTGGAATGACACCCTTTAAATCTCCATTTACTGAACTAAAGAACTGTGTGTTTCATAAAAAAAAAAACTATATATACAAAACACACTACAAAACAGTCACACATCCACATCAATATCCAGAGCAGCACTAAGCCAAGTCACCATCTAAAAATTGGAAGACTGTCCCAGAACAGGTGTTCATGACAGGTGTACACAGATAACACCTGCTGAAGCCCTTCTCTCTCTCTCTCTCTCTCTCTCTCTCTCTCTCTCTCTCTCTCTCTCTCTCACACACACACACACACACACACACACACACACACACACACACACACACACACACACACACACACACACACACACACACACACAAAGAAAAAAAAAGGTTACATAATAAATGAAAAAAGACTTAGGCAAAGACACAGAAGGTGAGGAGGGAATACTTCAAACACCCCCTAAAGCTAAAAAAAAACAGCCATACAGTCACCTTGGTCGTATGTGCCACCTTCCCCTCTGTGAGATCAGTCACCATCTCCCGCAACGCTTCCGCCTCAGATTCTGCCTTCTTCCTCAGCTCTTCTTCGGCTTCCACACTCTTTGAGGCCGCTTTGACTCTCTTCAGTTCTGCTGTTGCCTCTGCAGCATCAGTGAAAAACATATGAAAGAACTTCTCACCAATATATTGCAAAGCACAATACAAATCACTATCATTGCAGTGAATAAAAGAAGAAAAAAAAGAAAAAAAAAAACATGCTCAACCTACAGCAGAACAAACCAGCCTAAGGACATACCATCTTTTGCTGCCTTGGCCTTCTGTGCAAGACCCAACAAATTCCTGCATTTGCTGACGAGCTCTTCCCGCGACAGCTTCTCCAGTCCCCCTCCACCTCCCCCAACCCCTGAGGGTCGTGGAGGAGCCTTCTCCCCTGCATGGCCCCCATCAGAGGCACTCTTGTTTTCATTACTCTCCTGAGCAAAGGGAAAAAGGCAAATTCATTCTAATGCCTTAAAAAAGGCAAGCATTACATGGAGTGAACAATATAAACACATCTGTAACTTAATTAGGCTATAGTTTATACAGATCTATGTCTGTGTCTCTCCATATTTATGTCAATTTCTTTGTCCATGTCCATGTCCATGTCTGTTAGGTCTATGTCTATGTCAGTTTATGTTTATAGCTATGTTATGTCTCAGTCTCAGTCTGTGCCTGTGCCTGTGCCTGTGCCTGTGCCTGTGCCTGTGCCTGTGCCTGTGCCTGTGCCTGTGCCTGTGCCTGTGCCTGTGCCTGTGTCTGTGTCTGTGTCTGTGTCTGTGTCTGTGTCTGTGTCTGTGTCTGTGTCTGTGTCTGTGTCTGTGTCTGTGCCTGTGCCTGTGCCTGTGCCAGTGTCAGTGTCAGTGTCAGTGTCTGTGTCTGTGTCTGTGTCTGTGTCTGTGTCTATGCCAGTGTGTGCCTGTGCCTGTGTCTGTGTCTGTGCCAGTGTCTGTGCCAGTGACTGTGCCTGTGTCAGTGCCAGTACCAGTGCCAGTGTATGTGCCAGTGACTGTGCCTGTGTCTGTACCAGTGCCAGTACCAGTGCCAGTGCCTGTGCCTGTGTCTGTGCCTGTGCCTGTGCCAGTGTCTGTGTTTGTGTCTGTGTCTGTATCTGTGTCTGTGTTTGTGCCAGTGACTGTGCCTGTGCCTGTGTCTGTGCCTGTGTCTATGCCAGTGCCTGTGTCTGTGCCTGTGCCAGTACCAGTGCCAGTGCCAGTGCCTGTGTCTGTGTCTGTGCCTGTGCCAGTGTCTGTGTCTGTATCTGTGTCCGTGTTTGTGCCAGTGACTGTGCCTGTGCCTGTGCCTGTGTCTATGCCAGTGCCTGTGCCAGTGTCAGTGTCTGTGCCTGTACCTGTGCCTGTGTCTGTGTCTGTGCCTTTGCCTTTGCCTGTGCCTGTGCCAGTGCCTGTGCCTGTGCCATTGTCTGTGTCTGTGTCTGTGCCTGTGCCAGTGCCTGTGTCTGTGTCTGTGTCTGTGTCTGTGTCTGTGTCTGTGCCTGTGCCTGTGCCTGTGCCTGTGCCTGTGCTTGTGCTTGTGCCTGTTTGCATCAATGTTTTTGACTTCTAGAATGGTTTCCATTGAAAAATATATATTCTGCCAATTCTTGTGGTATTGTTGCTACAGTTTAGAAGTAAATAATAATTGTTAAACAAAGTACAATCATTTTATATAATTTTTTGCATTTTTCTAATTCTCAAAGAGGTCTGTGACCTATAAAGGGTTAAGAATCTCTCCTGAGTCACTACATCAGTGGTCCTCATTTCATTGTGATGTCAGAGAGATAGAGAGAGAGAGAGAGAGAGAGAGAGAGAGAGAGAGAGAGAGAGAGAGAGAGAGAGAGAGAGAGAGAGAGAGAGAGAGAGAGAAAGAAAGAAAGAAAGAAAGAAAGAAAGAAAGAAAGAAAGAGAGAGAGAGAGAGAGAGAGAGAGAGAGAGAGAGAGAGAGAGAGAGAGAGAGAGAGAGAGAGAGAGAGAGAGAGAGAGAGAGAGAGAGAGAGAGAGAGAGAGAGAGAGAGAGAGAGAGAGAGAGAGAGAGAGAGAGAGAGAGAGAGGAGAAATACATCTTCCCAATGAACCAACTTTATTTCATCCCAAGCTTGTTAGTTTTACAACTGAAAATATAGTAATAATCATGTTTGATCATAGAATTAGGATATGGCAGAATTATCATAAGTCATATTAACACAACAAAAACAAAAACAAAAACAACTTTAAAAATAAAAAAAATAAAAAATAAACTAAAAATAAAAAATAAAATAAAAATAAAAACAAAACAAACAAACACAAATACAGATACACAAACAAAAACAAAATAAAAACAAAAACAAAAACAGAAATTAAAATTAACATTAACATTTAACATTTAACATTTAACATTTAACATTTAACATTTAACATTTAACATTTAACATTTAACATTTAACATTTAACATTTAACATTTAACATTTAACATTTAACATTTAACATTTAACATTTAACATTTAACATTTAACATTGACATTAACATTAACAATAACATTAACATTAATATTAACATCAATATTAACATTAACATTAACATTAACATTAACATTAAAATAAAAATCAGAATTAAATGAAAATACAAAAATGAAAAAATGAAAATGAAAATGAAAATGAAAATGAAAATGAAAATGAAAATGAAAATGAAAATGAAAATGAAAATGAAAATGAAAATGAAAATGAAAATGAAAATGAAAATGAAAATGAAAATGAAAATGAAAATGAAAATGAAAATGAAAATGAAAATGAAAATGAAAATGAAAATGAAAATGAAAATGAAAATGAAAATGAAAATGAAAATGAAAATGAAAATGAAAATGAAATGAAAATGAAAATGAAAATGAAAATGAAAATGAAAATGAAAATGAAAATGAAAATGAAAATGAAAATGAAAATGAAAATGAAAATGAAAATAAAAATGAAAATTAAAAAAGAAAAAGAAAAAGGAAAAGCAAAGGAAAATTAAAAGAAAAAAAGAGAGAGATTGAAACAAGAAAAGGAGAAGGAGAAAGAGAGAAAAGGAAAGACACTGAGAAAGAGAAAGAAAAGGAAAAAAGAAAAAGAAAAAAAGAGAAAAAAGAAAAGGAAAAAGTGAGAGGGAAAGAATGCCAATGTAATTACAATATTGCTACTTGTTTTGTTCTATAAATCTGTGGCCATGGAAACCCACAAAGATGTATATGGTCCCCTATATTTTCTGCTTTTTTGGCTCTCTTGAAAAACTTGTAAATAACACTTCACTCTATCATAGGTATTTATGGTTTCCATGGAATATTACTATTATGAAAGCATACTAGGCACCAAAGCAATCCATTGACACTGCTTATAAAGAGGACACGAATGTTAATCTTAATCTCATTTAAATCCTTAATCTCAATCATCTAAAACTATTAAGCAAAGGTAATTTACGATTTTTACAAATTACAACTCTCCCCAGCCCAATGAACCCAGAAAATATCCATAACAGTTTTCAATTACGCCATTGGTCTATTCCAGACTTCTTTGGCTAAATACAAAGCCAAGACTATCCTGACCGTAAATATAACTCTAATTCAAAAGTCTATCCATTCTTCGTTAGATGAGGACATATCTTACCATGGAGTAATTGCCGATATTTTTCCTTAACTTGACATTTGTTTACGTGTGCGGTAGGTCGCTTAAACTCCAGTGCAAGTGTAACATTCAGCTAACATAGAAAACCATTTAGCATTTTAGGATTGACTATTTTATTTTCATCTCTATCGCATATTTTTCTCATTTAGATTTGATTACTCTATTAGAAAGGTCATACTAAATATTTATGATCTCTTAATTACATTTGACAATATTTATTTCGAAGAATATCATATTCTCTTTCTCACAGGCTTCGTGCATCAGTTTATCAAAGGTGTTGATAAATGAGACTGAACAACATCATAATGCAAGAGATATTATTAACCCGTTTCGACTATATTGTCTCCATAATTACATTCTTCGTCAGGATTA
>BOPN01001770.1:104918-109918 GCA_017312705.2 Penaeus japonicus | reverse complement strand
GATATTACCAATAATATTACCAATATTATAATCAATATCATTAACACTATCATTATTGTTTTTATCATCATTACCATAATGATTATTGTTAACATTATTACCATTATTATCGTCACCACCGTTAGTATTATCATTACCATTATTATTGTGATTATTGTGTGTGTGTGTTTGTTTGTTTGTGAGTGCGTGTGTGTGTGTGTGCTGTCTGTCTGTGTCTGTCTGTCTGTATGTATGTCTGTTTGTTTGTTTGTTTGTTTGTGTGTGTGTGTGTGTGAAAATATATATGCATAAACACACAAATTTACATCGTCACATAAACACAACACAATATACAAAAAAATTTCGTACCCAGGCATGTCAGAAGAAGCATATCGACGAAAAATGTCTGAACGAAAAACAGAGGAGTAAGTTCGGCTGATCGATAGCTAAGGAATGTTTAGTGCTGACGCCGTCAAGGAGAAAGAAAAAATGCGTCTGGGAAAAAAGGCGAACTGGCATCCGTGAAGTAGCTGACGAAGGAAAAATTGGACAAGCGCTATTAACATTTTTTTCGTTGTTAACATCTTAGCTGCTTTTGAGGAAAATGACGGCGTCTGGGATACATTGTTGTAGCGGTGATGAATGTATGTGTGCATGAATGTGTGATATATGTATATATATGCATATATATATACATACATACATATCTATATCTATATCTATCTATCTATCTATATCTATCTACACACACACACACACACACACACACACATATACACACACACACACACACACACACACACACACACACACACACACACACACACACACACACACACACACACACACACACACACACACACACACACACACACACACACACACACACACACACACACACACACACACACACACACACACACACACACACACACATATACACACACACACACATATATATCGTCCATTTATACTGAAACTAATTTCTTTTGATATTAGGTATCTGAAATCATTATATTTTTAGTTGTCACTCTTATATGTCCCTCTACATTATTTTGCATTTATATCTTCAGAAAATTTCCTATGCATAAATGGTCTACAGAATATGAAGAGATACAGATAAATAATAACTTTGTGAAGATAATGTTTATTAATCATAATACAAAATATACTGATTATCAAAAAACATACCACAGTACATGCACAGTGGACTGTACTAAATATAAAAAGATTTGTTAAAATCTATTCCTGAAGCAGTACATATTGTATAAACACTTGGTTTTATCACAAATAATCTGTACAATCTAAACACACACAAAATATAAAGCCTTAAATGAATTTCATATAAACACATGTAACTTTTCACATAATTATATATACAATAAAAGCTTTTTTTTTTTACTAGATATTCATATCAGACCAATGAGAAAACACAATACCTTTTAAATCAACTTGCATGTTTTTTTTTAAGTTATGTATAATTTACACTGTTTATAAAAAGTATATCTAAAGTACTGAAATTAGCTACTGACTGAATATTCTTCAAAAGATGATTGTCTACAAATCTCTGGCTACAAAGCAGTCATGCTTCACATCAAGAATGTCTTTACGTCCAGAAATCTTCAACTTTTGGCAATGTGATCTCAATGAGGTGATAGGAAACAGTCACACCCAACTCTGCCCTAATGTTCTGTTAAACCATGAGGACTACTACACACTTGCAAACAAATATAAATGTAGCATATTGCATTATGAGCTATGATTCTTCAGGAACAATAATAAAAACCTGAGAATAAACTTTCACTTCACATTTCTGTATTTTGATGAGGCACTTCCTATATTCAGATTGGGTAACACATCATCATTTCCTACTGACAGGATACGACAAGCTGTGCCTAAATTCAGATAATACAATATTTGTCAGTATATAAGACAGATCCCTGTTTTGGAAGATATTCTTTAATAATACCACTTCGACCCCTTGACAAATGAAATGTCTTATATTCCAGCAAGTATGGTACTTTCTCTGTCTGTATCAATATATGTACATGTGTTTGTATGTGTGCATGGGGGGGGGGGGGTCTTCAGCAAATATGTAAATGTTTGTGAGAAAGATGGTAGAATGCAGTAACACATTTTAATTTCCATGACGGTTGTAAGGCGTCTAGTTAGACAGTTCTTTTAGTGGGTTGTGTGGTCTATTGGTTTCAGGGTTGGGTCTGTTAATCTGACGGCTCGGGTTCGAGTCCCGGTCAGGGAGGTAAAATTTGTATGTTTGTTTGTGTTTGTATTTGTGCTGATCTAGCTAAAGAAAATAGTACCCTATAATTTACTTAGTTACATTAAAATGTATTGTAAAATACAGTGATATGCAAATTTTTAGTGGCTAGTGAAAGTAGGAAAAAAAAAGGCCTTACTAATTAACTAGTGGCAAAACAATAACTAAAATAAAATAGAATACACAGGATATTCTTGACTAAGTCCACAAGGTTTTGAAACATTTTAAGTAGCAATAAGGCAATTAATGGTTTGAGAAAAATCATTAAAAAAAACACAAGATAAAGATTTTAGCTTTGAACTTTAGGCCTTTCACCAGAGGCAAGTTTTTCTGATGTCTCAAAGAAGTCTTGTGTGTGGAAGATCTCAGGAGGCTGGAAAGAAAGCTGAGATCCCGTGGGTCTTGGTGTTTGATGGTGGTCTCGTTTCTGAAAAGGGGAAAAAAAAACAATCCATTTCTCACGTTTTCCAGTTACATTACGTTCACTAACAAGATGATTTTATGAAACCTCATGCTACCTCAATATTTCTCGAGCAAAATTTAATTAATGCCATTTTGGAATAAAGACTGAAGTCCTCAGCCATACTAAGAAAGTATCATTCAAAACTTACAAAAAACAGTGGTCGTATCACCGTAGTTAAGCCATGAGAGGGCCCTAGGTCTGCCTCTGCTTGCTCAACAGATGCTTCCATCTTCCCAAGATCATTCTTTACCCTTGTCACCAAGGTTTCCAAGTTATCTATGGTCTGGAATGTTCGCTGGAGGGCCTATAATTAATTGTTAAAATAATTAATGTTTTTTCATATGACATACTGTTATCTCTTTTTTTTCTTTACATACTTTATGTTATCATGCCTCTCAAGTTATTGGTTCTATGATAATCATATTCACTGCAGTGCTTCCCTTACATATATAATAGGAAGAAACACATTTCACTTTAAATTATAACACCAGATTTATTTAGCAGGAAGATAAACATTGTCATCCATGCCTCCTCTCTTACCTCGCTACTTTGTTCACTTTTATATATTGCATTTTGATCATCTTAATAGTGATGGCATGGAAACTTAAAACATTCAAATCATAGTTTCTACATCTTATTTATAAAAGGAGAAAAAAAAACACAACTTATGATCTTAAATATGACAATTTTCCAGCAAGAGGAACCAATATATTATGCTATTTACAATAAAATATCACTTACTTGATAATGTAACTAGACTTGCTAAATTTTTAATAGATTTGTATTTACAAAGACCAACAAAAACAATTAACTTATCAAAGACCAAAAAAATGAAATTATCAATAGCAAAGTTTATTCTGACATCATAATCTCCTTTCTGTAAAAAAAATATATATAATATTAAACATTCTCAAACAAAAGGATAACGTGTATTATGCTATTCACATATGCTATTCATAATACAGTTTCACATACTTGATAATGTGAATATACTTGGGGTACTAGAACGTCCAGTGTGTGACGACTTTCTGCTCTGGTCTGAAAAAGAGAATGTCAATTGAAAAAAGAAAAAAAAAATTAATGATATATTAAGCAATTCAACAATTGATATAAAATGAGAGATATTCTAATCATTCATAAAGAAAATATTGTATATGATTCTGTTGCATTTATGATGATGATGATGATGATGATGATGATGATGATGATGATGATGATGATGATGATGATGATGATGACGATGACGGTGATGGTGACAGTGACAGTGGCGATCCTCCCCCTCAGCCTCCTTCCCACCTTCCCTCCCTAGTCTCTTCTTCTCCCTCTCCCCCTCTCCCTCATTCTCCTTCCCTCCCCCTCTCCCTCTCTTTCACACACTCTCTCTCTCTCTCTCTCTCTCTCTCTCTCTCTCTCTCTCTCTCTCTCTCTCTCTCTCTCTCTCTCTCTCTCTCTCTCTCTCTCTCTCTCTCTGTTCCTGCCAAGTACTTACCCGATCCAGAAGACTTCCATATTCCTCCAGTCTAGTCAGCATAGATTCTAACTCATGATCAAGGGTGCCTCTCTGCATCATCAAAATTTATCAAAAGAAATATGCTTGTAAGAAAAGAGAAATCCAATCCATACAATTGGGATGATACAGTATACTTGCACAGTTAATCTTAAAAAAATCATAGGTTTTAGTCGTTCCCTTCAGTTTTAATTACTTTTAGGTTACCTGAATCACAATTGATAATACTTCTTATTCTTTACTCATTAACTGTGAATCATTCAATTTCAAACAAAATTAAAAATCATACTTATGACCAGTTCATTATTCCTTCCACAAATAATTTTTCATGTGTAACTAATACATCATTCTGAATGTTATTTTGTATCACTTTGCTAATGTATCATATACCAAAGAGAAGGTCTGCATCACTGATAGTAACATCTTTGCTACTGCTGGATCAACAGTAGTGTCTGGTAGGCATTAATAGCAGTTTTAGTTCACAGAAACTGTCTACAGTGACAACAATGACTTGGCAGAATACAAATGGTGCAGGTTTCTTTGTCTTTTCTAGAGTACTGACATGCATGTATGAGGTGTCGCTTGATGCTAGGCCATTCTAATCTGATTTTCACTAAGACAGTTACAATAAAGGCTTTTAACCACCTGATATTGGTTCTGGTGATGCTGACCTTTTCTGAATAAACACCAAGAAAGAATGGCATAACCAGTTACATGCATTTACCTCCTGTGTTGTATCAACAATGAAATACTTGGCATAGTCTTCTGCCAGC
>BOPN01001770.1:62418-64918 GCA_017312705.2 Penaeus japonicus | reverse complement strand
CTCCTTCCTCTCTCGGTTCTTACTTCCTTCTCTCTCCTCTCACTTACTTCCTCCTCCCCCTCTTCTTTCTTCTCTCCTCCTACTTCCTCTCCCCGTATTCCTCCTTTCTCTCCAGTTATCTCTTCCTCCTTTCTATCCGCTTTAACTCCCCTCCCTTCCGTTTCTCACTTCCTCCTTTCCTCCTCTTACTTACTATCCCCTCCCCATTCACTCTATCCCCTTTTCTTTCCCTCCCCCCTTTGATCCCCTCCTCCCTCTCCCATCCTTCTTTCCCTATTCTCCATTCTCCTGTCTCTCCCCCCTTTATTTCATCCTTCTCTCTCCTACCATTCCCATCCTCCCCATTCTCCATTCCCTCTCTCCCTTGTTCTGTCCCCTTCTTCCCTGACTTTCATTTCTTCCCTCTTTACCTTCCCCTCTTTCCCCTCCCATCGCCTTATCTCCTTTCTTTATGTCGATATATTTCCCAGACGTCGAGGGTGTTTTAATCTTATGAGAGATATCGCGAGGGAGATACATCAAGGTTAAAGTTCCTTTCTAGTTTACCTTTTCTAGCGCTTATCTTGGGGTCAGTCCACAGTGCACGGGAGTCAGCTAATAGTCCGAGGAGGGGGTGAAGGGTAGGGGGGGGGTGGCAGATAAGGCACTGATAGGACCAGATACAACAGTTATCTTGTAAACAAATTGCACCTGGTAACACGTGGGTTATGAGTGGTAGTGGGAGTGGGGTTGGGAGTGGGAGGAGTAAAGATGACAGCGTAATGAAGGGACGCATGACCTGATACAGTAGGTCACGAGTGTTCCCTACTCCCCATATTTAACTTCGGCCCCTAACCTAACCAAATCAAACCTGACCCAACCAAACCTAACCTGACCTACGTAAACTTAACCTAACCTAAACAAACCAACCCAAATGTACACCTAACTTTACTTTACTTCAACCACAGTGACTAGAGAAGTCAACCTCAGGTGGACCCTATATTTACATCACTCTGGCGAGGCTATAGGGTTGTGAGATATACGGGTGCAAGGTCGGAGGCATATTGTACAGCGGTCTAATTGGCTCTCAGGGTAAGAGATGAGGGGGTGTGGGTGTGGGTGTGGGTGTGAGGGGAGGTAGGGGGGGAGGGTTCGTTTCTGCCGCGGCGATGGGTAAGGTTATCACGTGGATGACAGTCGTCCGGATCTCTCTTGCTATCTTTGGATCTGTCTTTGTGTTTGTCTGTCTCTTTCATTTCTTTTTGGATCTGTCTCTCTGTCCCTCTGGCTCTGACTCTGATTCTCTCTCTCTCTCTCTCTCTCTTTTATCTCTTAATCAATCCATTTATATGTATGTGTGCGTCGCTTTCTTTATCTCCCTTTGTCTCTTTCTCTCTCTCTCTGGTTCTGACTCTATATCTCTCTCTCTTTCTTCCGTGATCCCTCTCCCTCCCGCCTTCCCTCTACCCCCTTCTCCATCCCTCCCTCCTTCCCATCCATGCACCCTCCCTTTCTCCCTCCCTCCTTCCCGTCCCAACCACCCTCCCTCCCTCCCTTCCACCCTCCTTCCTACCCACCCTCCCTCCCTCTCGTAGACACGAAAAGGGAAGAGGCGCCAAAGAGAAGGATGAAAAGGAGGAAGAGGAGGAAGACAAGCAAAGGGAGAGGGGGATGGGGGTAGGGGGTAGGGGGGCAGAGGGTAGACCGAAGCAGCCCAGCCAGTAGATGAGCCATTTCCTCCCTTCCTCAGCGCCTACTGGATGTCTGCACTAACTCGTTCCTCACAACTCACATTAATCAGAGTTGATGGAGATAGCTTTGGGTGTGCAACGACGTCTTGTTTGCGAGTGGAAGGGGGGGAGAGGGGGGTCAGGTTGGGGGGAGGAGAGGAGGAGCAGGACGTCTAAACTCGTTTCGCGTTGCTTTTGTCCTGTGGAGGGGTGGTGGTGTCAGGGAGGGCATTGAAATAGAAAAAAGAAGAAGAAAAATACAAGAAACAAAAATAGAAAAAAAACTAAGGAAAGAAGAAGAAGAAGAAGAAGAAGAAGAAGAAGAAGAAGAAGAAGAAGAAGAAGAAGAAGAAGAAGAAGAAGAAAGAACCCTATTGAATAACGAGCTCTCATCCAAAGCGACCACATTCTCAAAAGTTGGCGCGCAGATGTACAGAAGGAAAGTCGTAAAACCAACGAAATGTTCTGAACAGTGTGTGAAGCCATGTTAACTGGCGTGCTGCGTGCATGTGTACCCGGACTAGAACAGACACGTAGGCGCATTCTTAATGGAGGAAGACACTTACAAATAGCACTGTTAAAGTCCACATGCACCAAGAAAATATGGTTTGATTTTTTTTCTCTGCAGAAAAAAAAAAAGATTCATAAAGTTAGTCATGAAATTCAACAAAGTAGAGGAAATGTTGAGTCTATGTTTCTGACATCACACACACACACACAAAAAAGTTATTACGTCAACATTTAGAACTAAAAAATGAACAAGCTCACAAAGACAGATAGCGAGAAGGAAC
>BOPN01001770.1:47418-57418 GCA_017312705.2 Penaeus japonicus | reverse complement strand
ATACCCGGACGCCCTTCCTCTCGCCAACCCTCCCCCATTTATCCTGCACTAATCAATAGCTCTCACTATTTCCTCTTGCAGACAGAGGGCGTGGCCACCAGCGCCCCTCGCCTCTTCAAGGAACTCGTGCAATCACTCCGACATCTGGATTTCGCTCAGCTGTGGGCCATCTCTGAGGAACGCACGTGGGGACTCGAGCGGTGAGGCAGGACGCAGGAAAATACTTTAGACTGATAAAGTTCATGGAGAGTTAGGTTGAATAACAGACATGCATTAGATTGTCAAAGGTCATGGAGAGTTAGGTTGAATAACAGACATGCATTAGATTGTCAAAGGTCATGGAGAGTTAGGTTGAATAACAAACATGCATTAGATTGATAAAGTTCATGGAGAGTTAGATTGAATACCTGACTGATACATAAGATTGATAAAGTTCATGGGGAGTTAGGTTAAATGACAGACATGTATTAGATTGATAAAGTTAATGGAGAGTAAAGCTGAATACCAGACTGATATATTAGATTGATAAGGTTCATGGAAAGTTAGGTAGAATAAGAGACTGGTGGACAAAAATCCGTAAGACTGAGAAAGTTCCTGAAGAAATAGGCAGAATAAACTTATAGATAAGAATACGTTAGACTGATATAGTCAGAGGAAATATCAGCAGATTAACTGGCTGATAGACTAGAATAGACAAATGGAATGAGTTCATGGATAGGTAGACATAATAACGATTTGATAGACAAATAGATAGAATGTATTATTGGAGAGGTAGCCAGAATATCGGATTGAAAGGCTGAGACAAGCAAATGGGATGAGGTAATGGAGAGGGAATGCAGAATAAGAAGCTGATAGACAAAAAGAGACCAAATGGAATTATTTAATGGATGATAAATCAGGGTAAAGGACTGATAGATTCATAATAGATAAGTTGATGGAACGAGTGAATGGCGAGATAAACAGAACGACGGACTAATAGACAAATATTTAGACAAACAGATATATTGACATATACAAAAGAGTTTAATTACTAGCTAAGTATACATATGACTGAACTGAATATACCAGAAAATAGACCCAAAGTTGCAACAGGAGGCAATTAATCCCCCCAAAATATACCCAAACTTTGCAAGTTGCAATAAAGGTCCTTCTTCCCTTACAGAGGCGTGTTCGACGATGCCCTCCCGATGGTGGGCACGGGCGCGAGCGTGGGCGTGATGAGGGACTTGATGGAGGGCGGAAAGGTCAATGACATCATTACCAACACTTGGCTCACTTCCTTGTCTTTCATCCCTAGGTGGGTTGGGGTGGGATGGGGGGGGGGGTAGGTGGGGATCGTGTGAATAAGTGTGAATGAATGTCCTTCTTTAGGGCCTTGGCTGGAATGTGATGGATCTACTCCTTCTCCTACTTCTACTAGAGAGAGATAGAGAAAAAAAGAAGAAAGAAAACAAAGAAAATGAAAAAGAGAAAGCGAGAGAAAGTGACAGAGAGAGAGAGAGAGAGAGAGAGAGAGAGAGAGAGAGAGAGAGAGAGAGAGAGAGAGAGAGAGAGAGAGAGAGAGAGAGAGAGAGAGAGAGAGAGAGAGAGAGAGAGAGAGAGAGAGAGAGACAGACAGACAGACAGACAGACAGACAGACAGAGAGACAGACACTGATCCATGCCATTCCCACTGCCCCCAGACCTGACCTTGACACGATCGAGATGGCGGCGCCCTTACTTGAGACGGAAGCTGTGCCCGCGGACGCCTTCTTGGGTGTCGGCGCGCTGGTCCACTCGTACTGCCGCGACCATCCCTCCTGCAGCAGCGAGCCTCCCGTGCAGCGAGTCATGGGCGCTTTCCACGCGTTCCTGGGAGAGTCCTGCCACCGAGACTCTTCCGATGACAAGATCCAGGTGAGGGGTCGAGGGGGCGGAGCCTGGAAATGCAAGTTTCCAGATTGCTATTTCTTTTTTTTTCGAACAGCGCTTGGCGAATTAACTTTATTGGGAAAATGTCTTTTGAATTGGGGTAGAGTATACCTCTTTGGAAATCATTATTCTTTACATTATAGTTAGTAGAATCGCTCAAAACTTTTTTTTCACACCATGAAGTCATTGAGTGCGCTCATGGTATAAGTTCCATTTTGGATATGTGTCAGTCGTTTCAGGACTATTTAGAAATTATTTTTTCTTCTTGACACGAATACTAGACGTACACTCTGAATGGTTATTTGATATGTTTGCAATCTTCATGTTGCATTGTCAATATAAACTCTTTTAGTTTCAATTGTGTTTCACTCACAATTTAATCCAAGCTTTCAAAAGAAGGTGCAAGTAACTTCTTAATTAATCTAGATATTCGTTAAAAAAATACAAAAACAACAGCGATGGAGACTTTGTATTTCAAAAGAAGGTGCAAGTAACTTCTTAATTAATCTAGATATTCGTTAAAAAATACAAAAACAACAGCGATGGAGACTTTGTATTTCAAAAGAAGGTGCAAGTAACTTCTTAATTAATCTAGATATTCGTTAAAAAAATACAAAAACACCACCGATGGAGACTTTGCATTTCGTTACACTCTAACGAAATGCACCGGACAAATGAAAATTAATTTTAATCCCTTCTGCCCATCGCCCTACAGATCCTGATGGCGCTGAAGGGGTTGGAGAACGCAGGTCTGGCCGTGGGCGCAGAGGTTCCTCCCAGCCTGGATAAGTGCATCCAAAACGAGGATAATGAGAACGAGATTCGATTGGCTGCCATCACGGCTTTCAGGTAATCGTTACGTAAGGTTTCTGAAGGCTTGTGAATATGTATTGGTGCAAATGAATCTCGTCCTTTGATTTTTTGTTGTTTCTATTATGCTTTATTTCCTTTCAGGCATTCAGGTAATCGTTGTTTTGTTTGCTCTCTCTTTCATTCATTCTTTCTTTTACTCTTTCCTTGTTTATCTCTTGTTCTAACTTTCTTTCTATCATTTACTCTTTTTTGTCTTCCTTTCACTTTTACTCTCTTTCTTACCTACATCCATTCTTTATTTCATTCCTTTGCTCCCTCGCGCTCTTACCTTCCTCCCGTCTCTTCCATAGTATTTTCTCCTGTCTTTCATATCAAACCAGATCTGACTTTGGACAGGCAATTCCCGTGTGGTGATTTCTTTCATTTCTTTCTCTGTCATAACCCTTTCTTCTTTCTCTTTTCGAGGCTTCTAGATCGAAGTCGCATTTTTTTTCCTTTGACAAAATCAGTTTTTCTTTCAAAGTATTTTCATTTTTTCTTTGACATAATCATTCTTTCTTTCAAAGACTTTTCCATTTCTCTTTGACGTAATCATTCTCTCTTTCAAAGACTTTTCCATTTCTCTTCGACGTTATCATTCTTTCTTTCAAAGACTTTTCCTTTTCTCTTTAACGTTATCATTCTTCCTGTCAAAAGTCTTCCATATTAATCAGGCTCCTACCGAATTCGACAGGCGTTTCCCGTGTGGCGTTTCCCGCGAACCTGTCCGACACGTGTTTTTAGACCCGGTGATGGATTCCGAGTTGCGAATTGCCGCTTACTTGGAGCTGATGCGCTGTATCGACTATGCAACTGTGCAACTCGTCAAGCACGTGTTACTCCACGAGGAGGTCAATCAAGGTTAGTAGACGGGGCGATAGGTGTAATATCAATGTAAGAATGTCGGCAGTAGATTTTATCATGTTATTGTCACTTGAATATGTGTTACTCTATGCAAGAAAAGGAAACTAATGTATGTAGCCTTGAGGTAGATTTACTATGTTATTGTTATCTGAATAGGCAAGTGCTGCTCTACGTAGACCGTGCACAGATAGATGCATAATAGGTAGAAATCACATATAAATGTAGATTGATAGATAGACAGACAAACAGACAGTTGTATTGAAAAATACAAACAAGTAGAGATAGACAGACAGACAAACTTACATGCAGGCGAACAGAAACCAGATTCCAAATAGTGCACTAGACAAATGCAGACAATTAGAGATGGACAGACAGACGAATTAGGATCAGTTGCCTATTGAGGTAGACAGACATACAGATAAATACATATACATATATAAATACAAATAAGTAGACAGACTTATAGATAGACAGTGACGAAAATACAAA
The DNA here is from genome assembly GCA_017312705.2 of Penaeus japonicus. Taxonomy (NCBI): domain Eukaryota; kingdom Metazoa; phylum Arthropoda; class Malacostraca; order Decapoda; family Penaeidae; genus Penaeus; species Penaeus japonicus. Next base: position 53,302 of record BOPN01001770.1, on the reverse strand, counting down.
TAAGTAGAGACAAACATATAAACAGAAAGACATACAGACTGGATCCAATAGATATTAGCATACCCTCTACCCCCGCCGGTTGGTTCCTTCGTACGAAGAAATACAGATATATAAATACATATATGAATACAAATAAGTAGATAGACATAAGTGTGACGAAGATAAAAACAAACACGTAAAGAGAGACAGACAAACAGAAAGACATACAGACTTCAGATTGGTTCCTTCTTCCACAGAAATACAGACACATTAACACATATATAAACAAACAAATAGGGACAAACAGACAAACAGAAAGACATACAAACTTCCAATAGATATGAACGTAGCCTCTGCCCTCGCCAGTTGGTTCCTTCGTGTGGACACACCTGCTCAACATGAAGGAGAGTGGGCTGCCTTCGCGAGAGGAGGTCCAAGGACTTCTCTCCAATCAAGAAATATCCTCCAAGTTTAGCACAGATGTTCGCAAGTTCTCCCGTAACTTCGAGTGGTCTGGGTTCTACGACGATCTTAATATCGGTAAGAAGATGATTTTTTGTTGTTCGTGTTTTGGTATTATTGGGAACTGTAATGTGATCTCTTAATTAAGAATATGTTTTTGGAAGTGTTGTTGTTCTGAAGTTGATATACGTTGGATAGATGAATTCATTAATGAAAGGCATGGTATTTTTTAGCTTTGTTTTGTTTTAATTAAAGGGGGAAGGGAACGGCGCATTGAAAACTCTTGCAGATAAGAATATTATACTAAAAGAAAATCAAAGTACTGCCACAATTTCTCCTCACGATTTTCTAGATATGATAATAACTTCCTTTCTCTCTGAACATCCAAAGGCGCGGGAGTGGACGCCAACATCGTCTTTTCTCAGCATTCGTACATCCCCCGTTCGGCGACCTTCAACTTCACCACGGATCTCTTTGGCCATTCGCTCAACTTGCTCGAGGTAGATCTCAGACGCCCTGAATTATGATTGTTAATTCTTTTTTTTTTCTATTCACTTGACAGCCTGCAGGAAGTCCGAGAGAGAGAGAGAGAGGGAGAGAGAGAAAGAGGAGAGAGATGAGAGAAAGAGAGAGAGCCGGATTAGAGTGTTTTTTTAATTAACTTAAAACTTATGATATCGTATTCTCGTGCATATATACTGTATGGAAACGGCTATATATTCCTGTGCTATATATAAACATTACCTTCCCTGTCTTCCATTTTTATATGCATTTAAAAGTCCTCACTTTCCCAAAATTAATCACATGCATATGTTTTTATTATATATGTTGTTTCACTTCCACAACAATTTCTTCTTCCACAATTCAAATGCATGCATAAGATATAAACAAAATTCTTCTCTGTCTTCTCATACCCTTCTATTCATTTCCTACCACAACCCTTCCCTCTCCCTCAGTTTAGTCCTTCCATTTGTTCAAAAGTAAATATACATCACAAAAGACCGAAAAAAAAACTACTCCGTCTTCTAATTTCTTTCCAATTCATCACTTCCATTTCTTTGTTCTTCAGTTCGGCGCGCGGGCTGAGGGCTGGGACCGCTACACGGACTCCATCTATCGGCACTTCCAGAACTCAGATCAGCAGAACATCAACAACCCGAAGATTCGCAACATGATCGCAACATCGGGCAAGAAGGAGGATTATTTCGGCAAAGCAGCTGAGGTGATGACTCATTTTTTTGGGGAGGTTATTTAGGGTTGAGGATTTTTTTTTTTTTTTTTTTTTTTTTGGGGGGGGGGTGAAGGTTGAAGAAGGTTGGAGGTTGAAGGTTGGAGGTTGAAAGTGGTGGTGGAGGTGGAGGTGGAGGGGGAGGGGGAGAAGGAGGGAGAGGGAAGGGAGAAAGAGGGAGGGGGAGGGGAGAAGGAGGAAGTAGAGATGGAGATGGAAGTGAAAATGGAGGTAGAAGTGAAGGAGGTTGATAGTAATAAGTTGCATTTATTTCTTGTTTACGTACTTTATTCATTTAGGATCTAACATAGACAATTGTAATATACGAACCTATCAGGGTTTCGCAACGAACCAAGATCATCGTGCATAATCTGCTCGGGGGCTGTCGACATACACGGCATATTTCACAGCCAAGCCAATAAAGCTAGATAGGCCTATCGTAATAGTTGAGATCGATGAGTCCCTCTTCAACCACCAACCAAAACATTCTCAAAGACGCGGGTCACCTTCCCATATAGGCGTAAGTGGATAGTCGGAACCAGCACTTCACCTTCACTTAACTAAATATATGGACAGTGTGGATTCTCAGAGACCCGATTCTCTTATTCTAATAATGAGAAAAGGTCGTACATTTGTTGTCTTTTGAGTAGACAGCTTTTGAGAAGCATGTGGTCCGTGAAAAAGGTTGGGAAGCTCTTCATCATAAGAAGCTTACCTGAAGATAGAAATTTCGGAAACTGATATCCCACTTAGATATATTTTGTTTATATTACGGCTTTATATCAACAAATTAAGATATATTTCGTCATTTAAGAAAGTGAATAAGACCATGTATTTAAAATTTGTTTCTGAATGATACTTTTCTCTTCGCAGTTATCACTCCACATGAAGACCTTTGGCAATGAGATTTACTACCGCCATCTACACGGAATGGATAAGATCATGGAGGCTTTTAAGACACTCAGTCCCATTGAGAGAATTGCAAGACTGAATCAAGGAGAGGTAAGATTTGTGCCTAATTAAGTTATTCATTATTATCATTATTACTCTTGTTATTATTATTATTATTACTGTTATTATTATTATCATGAGCATCATTATCGTCATTATTATGATGATGATAATAATAATGATGATTATTAGCATTGTCATTATCATTATCCTTATAATCACTATTATTATCGTTATCATAATTACTATTGTTATCATCATTATTGTTACCATTTTCATAAAAAAAAATCATTATTACCCCATTATTATTATCATCGTGGTCATCATTATCACCACCATCACTCTTCGACAGGCAATCAACATGCAGAAATCATGGCTAGCCTCCGAGTCAGCCTTCATCATCCCGACCACAGCTGGAGTCCCACTCAACCTCACCCTCACCGCTAGCATCGCTCTGGACGTCCACGCTAGCGGAAATATAGACATTTTCTCCTTCGGTCAGACGGGGCAAGCGGGCATTAATGGTCAGCTTAAACCTAGGTGCGGTATTTGCTTTTTTTCTGTCTAGTAGAATAGAAGTTATGTTTTTTTTCCTGTCATCTAGTAAGAGAGGAGTTTGCATCCCTTTTTTTATCTATAATCTGGTAAAGAAAAAAAAATGTTGCGTCATTTTTATTTTCTGCAATAGAGCATAAATATTTCTTTTTGGCAATCTGATATAAAGAAAAGTTGCGTAATCTTTTTGCAATCAAGTAAATAAAAGTGTTTTTTTTTCTATTTCCAAGTTGCGTGATACATCTATTATGACACCTAACAAAAGTTCTCATTAAATCAATGACCTAATAAAACGGTACTAAACCTAATCAAAATCTGGCGTTACACAGCGTGGGAGTCGAAGTCGTCGGTTCCATGCTGGTGGACGGCCACGCTGCTCAGTCCGGAGCCCAGCTGGTGACGACCCTCCACTCATCCACTGTGGTTGACGGAAGGTTTGAAATCGGCGGGTCAGAGTTCATCCGGATTGACATCAACATGCCCAGGGACAAGGTCGAGATCATGAACTTCACGTAAGGCTCAGCGTCGTTTTCTGTTGGCAAGGGTGTGGGTGGGGCGTCGTTTTCTGTTGCGGTTGCGAAGGATAAAAGACAAAGAGATGAATGCATGGTAGAATTTTATGTTGGTTAGTGTGTGCGGATACACATGCTTTGTTTTCTCCTGCACACTGATTGCAAATAAAAAACGAATGGTGTATGGTAGACTCACCTCACTGTGCCACATGCTTTTTATCCAGCGTCAATGGTTCCTCCTACTTTTGATTACATCAAGAAAGGGATGAAAGCACACACACACACACACACACACACACACACACACACACACACACACACACACACACACACACACACACACACACACACACACACACACACACAGACAGACAGACACACACACACACACACACACACACACACACACACACATACACACACCGAGACTAGTAACTAAACAATTCATTATCCTCCCTTACACACACAATCACTTTCTTATTTTCTAAATCTTATGATAACAAACATAAACAAAGCAAAAAAAGAAAAAAAGAAAAAAAGAAAAAAAAAGAAAAAAAAAGTGAAACCGACCTCTCCCACTTCGACTTCAGCTCCAACTTGGTGCTAGTCCACGGCAGCGTCGAGGCAGGCGCAGAGCGATCCAAGGAGATCCTCGAAGGAGTAGCCAACGACCGAGAGGAGCTGGCCGACTGCTCCGGCTACGAGCAACAGACCGGAGCCAAGCTGTGTTGGAGTCTGCAGTACCCGAACGCATCCCGGGTACCCGAGAGCCCTTTCTACCCGCTGACTGGACCGTCGAAGCTACAGGTGGTTCTACACAAGACAGACCCGACGCTTACTTCGTACCAGCTGCGCTATACCTGGGAGAGGCGGCCGGTAAGACTATGATACCGTACGATGTAAAACAAAAGGAGGAGTGATTTTGAATTAGATGAGATTAATAACGCTCTTGGTATTGGTATGATAAAAAAAAAAAAATTCTGGTCTCTCTGACAGCACTATCGGACGTTCTTAGTGTCGGTCAACACGCCCGGGACAGCTATATCCAGAGAACATAGCATCAGATATAATATTAACTTCAGGTCTCAAAATGTCTACCTGGATTTACATTCTCCACGTGCAAATCTTTCTGCGAGAGGTAAACTATGCCAAAAATTGTCTACCATTATTACGAATAGGTATATGCAAAGCGAGTGAAAAATATACTCACAACAGAAAAAGACACTTAATTGAGAAATAGAGTTAAGATGAGATGAACTTTAATATTTCATTTCCGGCACAGGTCGTTACGTATGGACTGACACGGACCAACGGATGGACTTGAGTGTTTCGGTGAATAACCACGAAACGGCGACCGTCGCTGCCGGCTTTTCGCGTTACATGAAGTCCGGGAGTAACGTGGTCACGCCCATTTTCACTGTCACTTGGAAGGAACAGGAACTCGTCAAAGTGTCTGGTAAGAAATGTTTGATCTTTAGACATTGTTTGTTTGTGTAATAACAATGATAACAGTAATCACCAATGTTAGTGATCATCGTCATCAACATGATTATCGGTATCGTCATCGTATCGCAACCATCAACCACCACACTAACATCACCACCTCACCTATGAATCCTCACCATCACCACCATACAACACCCACCACTAACCAGCCCCTCCCCCCTCCATTCCCCAGGAGTGATAGACCTCCGAGAGAAACTAGGAGCTCGTCTATACGAAGTGGACATGCAAGTGGCGTACCTCCTACAGAATCGTCGCGGGACGTGGGAACCTGCCACGGGGACCATAAAGGGGTCTCTAAGTGACAACGGGTTCGAGCGGAATGCCAATCTCCAAGTGGATTATGTTCCCTCCGTGAGTATGGGGGGAGAGGGGAGAGGGGGGCTGGGGAGAGGGGAGGGGAAGGAGAGGTTCGTGGGGTTTGTAAAAGGGAAGAGGGAAGGGGAGGGAAAGAGGGGGGATTGATATAGAGATAGAGAGGGAGGTGGAGATGAATAGAGATGGAGATGAATAGAGGAAATAGATGTAGAAATAGAGGTAGAAATAGAGATAGAAATAGAAATAGAAACAGAGATAGAGACAGAAATAGAAATAGAAATAGAAATAGAGATAGAGATAAAGACTGAGACAGCGATAAAGATAGAGACAAAGACAGAGACAGAGTTAGAAATGGAAATATAGAAATAAAGTAAAA
>BOPN01001770.1:45000-46915 GCA_017312705.2 Penaeus japonicus | reverse complement strand
TAATGGTTTGTTTCTTAGGGATCACGGAAATGTATTTAATATTACATTTGGTTTGAAAGAATTGATCCTATTTTTTCGAAAAATGTTGAAATTCCTTGAAATACTTTAGTAAAAAAAATAACCTCCAATATCCACGAAAAAAAAAACAAGTAAAAGAATAATTTGATATGTTTTTCTTCGCGTTTATTCCAGAGACACTTCGGTTCCATGGAAAACACTCTGCAAGTCAACTTAGGCGAAAACTTCGAAAACCCAGAATACCGCGTCGACATCTTCCAGCTGTTCACTTTTTATCACCTGGACAGCAGGACGACTTTCAATTCGACATTTAATGTTAAGGTAAGAGTTTGGCTGGTGTTATGAGCGAATGGCACACACGCGCGTGCATATAAGCACACTCACACACACGCACACGCACACGCACACGGACACGCACACGCACACGCACACGCACACACACGCACACGCACACGCACACGCACACACACACACACTATAATATATTGTGAGTTAAATGAATAATTTAATATACTATTTAAATGTACACCTATTATTTGAATCAGATTTCAATAGAAAACCGTGATATTTCTTTGTAAAATCTTGATAAAATCGTTTAACATAAAGTGGAGATATTCCATATTTCCTCACGCCCATTTCCGCCCCCACCCCCACCCCCCATAAACAGCATCAAAGGAGCAACTTGGACTTCAAAATAGGCGCAGACTGGTTCCACGATGAATATGTTCTGAACACTGGCTTTATCGTTCAGTATGCTACAAGTAAGGTCGTATTTATAGTAATAAAGATAATGATTATAATGATAATGATAAAAGTAATTATAATAATGATAATGATACTAGTAATGATGATAATGATAATGATAATGATAATAGTAATGATAATAATGATAATGATGATAATGATAATGATAATAGTAATGATAATAATGATAATAATGATAATGATAATAATGATAATGATAATAATGATAATGATAATAGTAATGATAATGATAATAGCTATGATAACAATGATAATAATGATAATAGTAATTATAATAAGGATAATGATAATAGTAATGATAATAATGATAAGGATAATTTTAATGATAATAATGATGATAACGATGACATTAAGAGTAGCAATAATAATCACAGTATTAATAATCACGAAAATAATAATAACAATAACAAAAATATCAACAGCGACTACAATAACAGCAATAGCAATACTCACAATAACAATAATTATAAAAAACAACTAAGAAACCCCCCAACCTTCCCTTAGACAAGGAGGTCGTGTCTCAGCTGCACCTGCGGAAGGAACCGACCGGATTCCTCAACGCCGAAGGATATTGGTTCCTGAGGGTGCCTGGCTGGACGAGCGTCGAGGTCAAAGGGGAGGTCAAAGAGCTCAGGAATAAGATCTATCAGGTGAGGTCTATTAGGGAAATGGCGAGGGGATTGAGGGGTGGTCAATACAGGTTATTCTTTTAATTCAGTAGGGGAAAAAATATGACTTGTATTTTTCGGGAAAAATCTGTATTTTTTTGGAATGTGGTGATTGGTAAATATAAAAGTATTAAAAAATTATGTAGGTATATTTTTTATTTATCCTATTTATCCTCCCTCCTTCCTCCCCTCTACTTCCTCCCTTCCCTCCTCCCTCCTCCCTCCCCTCTACTTCCTCCTCCCTCCTCCCTCTTCCCACTCACCTAGTTCGACGGAGAGGTGCGTTACGGCCCGAACTGGGTGCTCGAGGTCGGTGGCAAGTACGGTGACCTCTCCACGCGCCTGCAATCGTTGCATGACCTACTCCTCGACGTCACGCTGCCCGGACGAGGCCTGACGCAGATCAACGCCACTTTCCACGCTAACGAACGCCAGATGAGTGTCGTCACGCATGTACGTGTGTG
>BOPN01001770.1:37500-40000 GCA_017312705.2 Penaeus japonicus | reverse complement strand
AGAGTGAGAGTGAGAGTGAGATTGTGTGAGAGTGAGAGTGAGATTGTGTGAGAGTGAGATTGTGTGAGAGTGAGAGTAAGAGTAAGAGTAAGAGTAAGAGTAAGAGTAAGAGTGAGAGTGAGAGTGAGAGTGAGAGTGAGAGTGAGAGTGAGAGTGAGAGTGAGAGTGAGAGTGAGAGTGAGAGTGAGAGTGAGAGTGAGAGTAAGAGTGAGAGTGAGTGAGAGAGTGTTGGTGAGAGTGAATGTAAGATAGAGAGTGAAAGAGAGTGAGAGAGAAAGAGAAAGAGAGATAGCAAGAAAAGAGGAACAGGGAAAGAGAAAAGAAAAAAAATATAAAGAGAAAAAAAAGAGAAAGAAAATAAAAACAAAAACAAAAGGAAAGAAAAGAAATCAAAAACAAAAACAAATAAAACCATAACCGACAACCCACTTACCTACCCCCTCCCCCCTCCCCATCTCCCAATTTCCAGACGGAGGCGCGGGTCAAATGGAACGACAAAGTGGACGCTGGCTTCGTCCTCCTCGGCCAGGTGACCTCGCTCTCGGACTTCCTCATCAGCTGCACGATTCTCACGCCTTTCCCGGGATACGAGGTCAGTCGAGAGAGGTCGGAGGTCATTGGATTTTTTTTTAATAGAAAATATGGAAGGGAGATGTATAATTTGGTGTTTTGTTTTAGGGCGTGTTCATTTATTTATAGAGAGAAATTAGCAATTAAGTGTGTAGTTTGAGTTGTGTTTATTTGTAGGATCAATTTTGAAGAGCGGGAATTTAAGAGGAAATTAGTTAACATGCATAGTTGATATAAAACAAATTTGAAGTGAACTGTAATTTTCAGGGTTATAAAGATTAAATTAATTATCAAAAGTTAATTCACACTGCACTTAGTCAGTTTAAAGAGAAGAAATTCGCAATTCAGTGTCACTTAAAAGATCAGGAATTCACAGTCAAGTGTCATATGGTAATGTGTAGACTCGTTTTTAAACAAAAAACTTTTTTTTTCTTATCTTGTTTTAAGAAGGATCGGTTTGGTGGAAATACATTCTATACAATTTCTTAAAAAACATTTTTCTGTACCTCGACATGTTACAATCAATATTAACATACAATAATTCGCATGGATGCTTCCTGGGATGTTGCTTGTGCACTGTAACCACACTTAGTTATGTAAATGTTGTTATTACAGGTCATTACTGGTGAGGCCAGGAACTTGTTTACTCTGGACCCTGAGGTACGAGTCAATCCGAGGATATATGGCCAGATCGGAGAGAGGAAGGTATGCTTGAGCGGTTGTTGCTACTCTGTTGAGTTAACGGCAAACAGATACGTAGCCAAATAAACAAACGCACACACACACACGCATACACATACACACAAACGCACACGCACACGCACACGCACACGCACACGCACTCACACGCACACGCACACGCACACGCACACGCACACGCACACGCACACGCACACGCACACACACATACACACACACACACACACACACTTACACACGAACCTAATAAATATTCTATTGTAAAGAGAATGATAGTTTCAACAAAGTGTAGAGTTTTGCGATACATTTTTTTTCTTCAAGCAATTTAGTTCGGACAGATCCACTTATCATTGACACTTGCTTGCTTCCTCTCAGTATGGACTTGGCGCGCGTTACGAACAAGGTCAACTACCCCGCCTACGCATCGCCTTTGAATTGTACACGCCACTGCCGGAGCTGCACACGGTCGTCCTCGACCTTTGTGACAACACCACGGCCTCGGAGATCAAGTACGACCTCACCATGAAGTATGGTCCCACCAAGCAAGTCCGACTTTATCTCGAAACGGAGGTAAATCGACATTCTAGTCTTTTGGTGTTTTTTGAAGCATTTTGGAACAAAGAACTGGACGGTTTTTTGTTTTTATTTTAACCGTGAAATAATGATTCGTTTGGCTTTCTTTCTCGACAAAATCTCTTGTCTCGCAGAGGAAAGGTAACGGGCTACATGGGAAAGCGATGGCGGAGTTACCCCTCCAGTCACTTGACGAACGCCTTAGTGACGCAACCTTGGAGGCGGTTGGCTCCATCTTCTGGGAACCGGTCCCCGAACTCAACCTCACCTTCTCTTCCCAAACTGATGTAACTACTAAGGTATGTATGGAAGAGGGAGAGAGGGGGAGGGAGATGTTATGGTTCAAGATATTCATAAACTAACGTCAGATCACGCAAGGAAGGGAAAGGTTTGGGTATTTAGTACCCCAATCGGATCTTGCAAAGTGTGTCCCACCCCACCCCAGAATTTAAAAAATACAACAACTATTACAGAATTAGACTATTTCAAATTTAGAGTTTATCAGGGTGAGTTCCTAAATTTGCATCCCCCATGTTTTAGCGCTCCAGGTGATCTAATTTAGCCAGTGAGTAGCACCGGCCCAGGACCTCGCTGCTAATGAGCACATTATCGAATCTAACATACGACAACCACCTTCACCAGCTCGCTGTGATGGGGA
>BOPN01001770.1:32500-35000 GCA_017312705.2 Penaeus japonicus | reverse complement strand
TGTGTGTGTGTGTGTGTGTTAGTGTTGAGAAAAACATATTCCTTCGCCGGTTTCATCCTTTTTCCATCTGGTTAGTTCGACGGCACGCTGGAGACGCCCTGGGAGGAGCTCGAGCGCTCGACTCTTCGTCTGGAGGGAAAGCCGCAAGAGGGCGGCTACAGGAACCAGCTGGTGTTGGAAGGAGCCGGGAGGGTGTACCAAGGAACGTTCTTCTTGAAGTACCAAAGCGACGATGAATGGGACGTCAATGTCGAGGTAGGGGCGTCGTGGGATCTGTTGATTGTTGTTGTTTTGTTTCCTGCGTAGTGTGTGTTTTGGCTACGGAGTTCTATTCATGAGTGTGTTTGGTATTACATAAGGAATGTAAATATCGTTTTTGTATTTATGGATTGAGAGTTAAAAGCCGTTCCCCCAAATAATCTCTATAGGTTACATAATTCATAAAAAGGTGGATAGCTATGGTGACCAGACCACACCACAACGCTACACAATAACACATCTCTCAAAGTAACCTTAAAGTTACGCTATTACCTCTATTTCCATTATTCGCGTTCCAAAAACATATCCCAATTCCAAAAAGTATTAAAGTTCAATCTCTCGGATATCAATAGGTGTCGCGCCAGTTCGGGTCACAGGAATCCCGCTACACTCTCCAGACGGGGCTCATCAACACGCGTCGACAGCCCTTCAAACTGACCTTCCACATCACCACGCCTCACCAGGGCTTCCAGGAGGTCAAGTTCAACGTCGAGTTGAGGTCAGGTCGAGATGTTGGTTGTGATTTTTTTTTTTCCAAATGAGTACTTTTTTTGAAGTGTGTAGGATTTGGTTTCGGATGTGGAAATCTTGTGGAAAATCTTTAGAAATGTATGAATAATCTATTATAAGATCATGAATTTGTTGTATTCATTATTCAGATTCATCATTCTTTTCTGTATACTGATCAATGCCATCAGCCTATATAAATGCCTAAATCAAGCTCCCCCACCTCCTTCACAGACGACGAATCCCCTACAAGCTAAAGCTGGGCTGGGGGACGGCCGTGGGTTCCGGAAACCTCGAGATGACCTTCAGGAAGCTCTCCTTCAGCGAGATCGAAGGAACGGTGTCCCTGACGATACCCCAGGAACAAGGACCCGAAAGGTTCTACACCCTCGAGCTCCAGCTGACGAATGGCTTCACGCAGGACACCATTGACGTGACGTGTGCTGTGGACTTCAAGAGCAACCAGGAGTATTGGGAGTAAGTGCTCCACGTCGGAGGATTTAAGCTTTGAAGGATGCACTTTTGTTTAGTTTCTTTAGGAACCTCGTAAAAGATTATAAAAAAAAAAATACAATTTATCAAAAAATTCACCTACAAAGACCTACAATACCAACACTGACCCTCCCTTCACCACTTCTTCTCCCAAACCTCAGCCACCTCGTCGTGAAAGGCATCGTCAGACAGGTGACCTACGACCCGGGTGAGCTCAGTCTCTACCTGCTGTGGCCGGGTGCCGATCCCATCTCCTTTACGGCCATCGGCGAACACTACGAGGACTTCCAGGTCATCAAGCCGACCATCACGCTCGACCTCACCCGGTCTCGTTACAGCTTTGCAGGAGAGGTAAACATTCGGAGAGGCGATTCGTTTCCGGGATTTTATTTTGGTTCAGTTAATGGATAGTTTTTCTCAGCGCCTGGTCTTATTGCAATATATTAATTTCATAAACATGTCTGCACTTATTTATTTATCAATATGTATATATATATGTATATACATATATATATATATATATATATATATATATATATATATATATATATATATAGAGAGAGAGATAGATAGATAGATAGATAGATAGATATACAGATATAGATAGATAGTGTGTGTGTGTGAGAGTGCATTATTGTAACCCCATCATTCTCTCCCCAGATGCGGAAGAAGGGCAGCGAACTGAACCTGACCGGAACCCTAGACTGGAAGCGAGGCTCGTCCGATCCCCAGAAGGTCGTACTTCATTCGGGCTTCGTTTTCTCCAACAACGGCATGGACGGGAAGGTCACACTCGACCTTCCTATGGTCGGCGAATGGAAGCAGAACCAAGCGGACATTCATTATGAAACTCGCGAAGGGCGGCACTGGTTCACGTAAGCTGGTGTTCATTTTAGGGAAATATATTTTTGTTTTACTTGGATGAAATGGTTCGTTGGGTTATGTGATCGTTCGTTAGGATATGAAACGTTTTGTTAGATTATGAAACGGTCTTGTTTGTTCGTCTGTTTATATGCTATCACGTGACCGTCTGCTAAATCTATAGTTACAACTAATCGTTAAGATTTACATTATGATAAAATTTAAAACAACATAAAGATGTTCGTAGATATTCTTCTCCTATTTAGAAAGCACACATTATTTTCATGTCGAAACGGTATGTCAGAGTAGTCGATGGAAGTTGTTGGTTATTTTTGTGTTATTTTTTATTATTAGTTTTCTTTTTCTTTGGGGAGATACTTTT
>BOPN01001770.1:2500-20000 GCA_017312705.2 Penaeus japonicus | reverse complement strand
TCCGAGGCGGTTGGCTTGTATGTGTGTATTTATGTGTGTTTGTGTGTGTGTGTTTGTGTGTGTGTTTGTGTGTGTGTTTATGTGTGTGTGTGTGTTTGTGTGTTTGTGTGTGTGTGTGTGTTTGTGTGTGTGTGTGTGTTTGTGTGTGTGTGTGTGTGTGTGTGTGTGTGTGTGTGTGTGTTTGCGTGTGTGTGTGTATGTATTAATCTATTTACTGATCTATTTGTCTATTCATTGTCAATATATTTATATACCTATTTACTCATATGTGTGCAGTTATAAAAGCAAAGACTCATTTTTTTCTTTTTGCATATTCCTCTTATTTATCTCTACGCCTTCTCCCCGCTTACAGCAAGGCGTTCAAGAACATCCGAGAGAAGATAGGCAGCGGTCAGCTCAGCGGTCAGGTCAAAAATTTGGTTGAAAAGATCAAAAGGATCTATGAGCATCTCTTTAGTCCGGTTCGCATTGTTTCCTTCTTCTGGTTAAGAATATGGCTACATTTTTTTTTTCTAAATATATAAAAAAACAAAATGAGATCGGAATACTTGTGATATTCGTGATTTGTGAGTTGTTTATGCACGTATCTTATATATTTGTATGTATTTTTTTTTCTTTTTTGATTCAATTTTTTTGTTGTCAATTTTCATTTTTGTTTCACGTTCTATTTATTATTTTTCATATATGATTCCCTTTTCTATAACGTTAATTCATTCGTTTCTTTATTCTATTTGTATCCATGCTTGTTTTTTATTTCTAATTTTATCTACATATTCTTTTTATACTTATTATTATTTTTTTTTTAAATAATCAACAGGATCCATCCGGGCCGGGTTTGATGTCCAAGTTGAAGTCACTCTTCTCCACTTTCGCCCACATGTACGACCAGGTAAGTTGGAGTGATGTCAGTATTGACGTTTCATTTGGTTCGGTTCGTTTGCATTTGTCGTTTGCTCGTTTTGTATTGACTTTCTTTTGGATTTATTGGGGATTTTTTTTCTATTGTGGATAGAAATGGGATTTCTGTTTCAATACGTGTTGTGAATATGTTTTCTCTTTTTTTTTTTTTTTTTTTTCTCCCTCTCCCTTCTCTTTTCCCTCTCTCTCTCTAACTCTCTCTCTCCCACTCTTCCCCTCTCCCCCTCTTTCCTCTTTCCCTTTCACCCTCTCTCCTTCTCACCCCCCCACTCTCTCCTTCTCTCCCTCTCTCCCTCTCTCCCTCCTTCTCTCCCTCTCTCCCTCCCTCCCTCCCTCCCTCCCTCTCTCCCTCCCTCTTTCTCTCCCCCTCTCTCCCTCTCACCCCCTCTCCCTCAATCCCTCTCACCTTCTCACCTCCTCTCCCTCAATCCCTTTCACCTTCTCACCCTCTCTCCCTCTCCCTCTCATCCTCTTTCACCTTCTCTCCTTCTCACCCCCTCTCCCTCAATCCCTCTCACCTCCTCGCCCCCTCTCCCTCTCACACCTCTCTCCTTCTCTCCCATTTCCTCTCTCCCTCACTCCCTCTCTCCCTCCCTCCTTCTCTCCCCCTCTCTCCCTCTCACCCCTCTCCCTCAATCCCTCTCACCTTCTCACCCCCTCTCCCTCAATCCCTTTCACCTTCTCACCCACTCTCCCTCTCCCTCTCATCCTCTTTCACCTTCTCTCCCTCTCACCCCCTCTCCCTCAATCCCTCTCACCTTCTCGCCCCCTCTCCCTCTCACACCTCTCTCCTTCTCTCCCATTTCCTCTCTCCCTCACTCCCTCTCTCCCTCCCTCCTTCTCTCCTTCTCTCCCCCTCTCTCCCTCTCACCCCTCTCCCTCAATCCCTCTCACCTTCTCACCCCCTCTCCCTCAATCCCTCTCACCTTCTCGCCCCCTCTCCCTCTCACACCTCTCTCCTTCTCTCCCATTTCCTCTCTCCCTCACTCCCTCTCTCCCTCCCCCCTTCTCTCCCCCTCTCACCTTCTCACCCCCTCTCCCTCACCCTCTCTCACCCCCTCTCCACCTCTCTCCCTCACCCCTCTCTCCACCTCTCTACCTCTCCCTCTCATCCTCTTTCACCCTCTCCCTCTCACCTCTCTTACCCCCTCTCCACCTCTCTCCCTCCCCCTCCCCCACCCCCCTCTCCACCTCTCTCCCTCAACCCCTCTCATCCTCTTTCACCCTCTCCCTCTCACCTCTCTCACCCCCTCTCCACCTCTCTCCCTCACCCTCTCTCACCCCTCTCTCCCTCTCCCTCTCATCCTCTTTCACCCTCTCCCTCTCACCTCTCTCACCCCCTCTCCACCTCTCTCCCTCCCCCTCCCCCACCCCTCTCTCCACCACTCTCCCTCTCCCCCTCTCACCTTCTCACCCCCTCTCACCATCTCTCCCTCTCCCCCCCCCCTCCAGTTCGCCAAGCGCCTGTACCTCCGAGCGAGTCAAGCGGTGCAAGGTTTCACTGACCGGGTAGGCGAGTGGCTGCGGCGGAAGTGGCGGGCGGTTTACGACAACTACAAACCCCATATTCTTCGCACTTTCGACAACGTGGAAACGCAGGCTTGGATCTTCGCTGAGAATCTGATGGGTAAATGGGGCTGTTTGTTGTTGGTGTTGTTTTGTTTATTTATTTATTTATTTATTTATTTATTAGGGTTGGTATTTTTATTATCATCGAGATAAATGTTTTTTTTCTTTCTTTAATTTTGTCTTGTTCTTCTTTACTGGTTAGTCGATTACCTTTGACCAGGATATTTTTTCTTCTTTTTTCTTTTTTTTAACCGTAAGTCTGCATATACGTACGAATATATGCTTATAAATATAAACAAGGCAAAGATAAATTAATCGAATTTCCTTAATAGACCAATAAACAGGATTCACCTATCACACCGACCACACGCTTTCACCACATTCATCTTTGATAAAAACGTTTCCTCGCAGAACTCAATATTTTAAAAACCTTTCCCCTCTGGGCCTCCCTTTACAAAGCGATTCCCCTCAGAACCACCTTTAAGAAAAAAAAAAAAAAAAAAAAAAACTACCACAGAACTATACCATTTCAAAAACCACTCACCACACTACCTCCCTTTCCAACACCCCTCAAACTGCAACCCCCCCACCCCTCAAACTCGGTTCTCGGGGGGATCTTTAGAGGTCTTTGGAGGTTCCTGTGGATTCTTAGAGGTTCATGAGGGTTCTCGGGGGATCTTAGAGATTCTTAGAGTTCCCTAGGGATTCTTAGAGGTTCATGAGGGTTCTCAGGGGATCTTTAGAGGTTCTTGTAGGTTCTTGTGGATACTTGGAGGTTCATAAGGGTTCTCGGGGGGATCTTTAGAGGTCTTTGGAGGTTCCTGTGGATTCTTAGAGGTTCATGAGGGTTCTCGGGGGATCTTAGAGATTCTTAGAGTTCCCTAGGGATTCTTAGAGGTTCATGAGGGTTCTCAGGGGATCTTTAGAGGTTCTTGTAGGTTCTTGTGGATACTTGGAGGTTCATAAGGGTTCTCGGGGGGATCTTTAGAGGTCTTTGGAGGTTCCTGTGGATTCTTAGAGGTTCATGAGGGTTCTCGGGGGATCTTAGAGATTCTTAGAGTTCCCTAGGGATTCTTAGAGGTTCATGAGGGTTCTCAGGGGATCTTTAGAGGTTCTTGTAGGTTCTTGTGGATACTTGGAGGTTCATAAGGGTTCTCGGGGGGATCTTTAGAGGTCTTTGGAGGTTCCTGTGGATTCTTAGAGGTTCATGAGGGTTCTCGGGGGATCTTAGAGATTCTTAGAGTTCCCTAGGGATTCTTAGAGGTTCATGAGGGTTCTCAGGGGATCTTTAGAGGTTCTTGTAGGTTCTTGTGGATACTTGGAGGTTCATAAGGGTTCTCGGGGGGATCTTTAGAGGTCTTTGGAGGTTCCTGTGGATTCTTAGAGGTTCATGAGGGTTCTCGGGGGATCTTAGAGATTCTTAGAGTTCCCTAGGGATTCTTAGAGGTTCATGAGGGTTCTCAGGGGATCTTTAGAGGTTCTTGTAGGTTCTTGTGGATTTTTGGAGATTCATGAGGGATCTCAGGGGATCTTTAGAGGTCTTTGTGGATTCTTAGAGGTTCATGAGGGTTCTCGGGGGATCTTAGAGATTCTTAGAGTTCCCTAGGGATTCTTAGAGGTTCATGAGGGTTCTCAGGGGATCTTTAGAGGTCCCTGGACGTTCCTGTGGATTCTTGGAGGTTCATGAGAGTTCTCGGGGCATCTTGAGAGGTCCTTGGAGGTTCCTGGACTGAATTCTCCATGGGGGTTCTTGATGATTCTTTTTAGAAGTTCTTAAAGTGTAAGAGGGTAGTCAGGTGGGGCGAGGGAGGAACAAAAGGGGGTTGGTAAGGATGGGGGGAAGGCGGGGGAGGCATATTGGGACTGGTGGAAGGGGAGGTGGAGGCCCTTCATAGCTAAAGGGAAGAGGAGAGGTGGAAGAATAAGCGCTTAGGAGGGGGAAGGGGGAAGGGGGGAGGTAGATAAGACATATTAGGACTGTGGACGGACATAAGGGGGGAGAGTGGAGGGAGGGGTAGGGGGGAAGAGGCTTGATAAGGTTGGTGGGGGAAGGGGTGGAGGAAGCCTAGGGAATGAAGGAGGAAGAAGTGAAAGAGACCAAGGAATGAAAGAGGAGGAGGGAAATAGGCCTAAGGAACGTAAGAGAGAGATGGCGGAGGCTTAAAACTTAGAAAAGAGGAGGTAATTGCTGCCTTGTTAGGTCTATGAGAGGCTTTAAAGAGAGGCTCGTTGCAGGATGAATGGGTCGGTTGAAAAGCCTCTCAGAGGACAGGAATATGCATTCAATTCAATTGTTCTGCAATATCCAGTTGAGTGTTATAATGACGGGATGTTGCAACTAATAACCATCATTATTATCATCTTTATCATCCTATTCATGGTCATTATTTTTCTATTATTATCGTCAATAATATTGTTGCCATTGATATTGTTGTTATCATTGCTATTATTATCACCATCGTTATTATTATTATTATTGTTGATATCAGTATTGATATTATTACTATTATTATCATTGTTTTCGTTGCTGTACAGTATTTTTTGTTGACATTGCCATTATGCTCATTTTCAATATCAACAAAATCTGACCAAATACAGAACAAACACACCATGCTTTAAGGTTCCCATCCCACGCTGAGAATCCAAATAGAATCTTACCCATTACCCCCCCCCCCTCCCTCCTCTCCCTTCGCTCTCTTCCAGTGGCTCCGTTCGCCCAAGACTGGATCGACGAATTGCAGATGGCGTGGGCGAAATTGTTGCAGTATAACCAGATTGCAAGGATTAAGGATGCTGTTTTGGCTGCCATTGATAAGGTGGGATGATGATGCTGGTTTCTTTTCTCGTTGAATTTTGGGTTTTATGTAAACAAGGACGTTTATTTTTATTATATTAGAGGGATGATAGTGAGAAAGTATGGTAGTGATGTGGCTATTGGTTAAATGATGGTGTGATGTTTGTTGTTATGGTGAATGATGTTCTGTGATTTCCAAGACCAATGACAGCAATTGATAAGTCACATTTGATTCAGGAAAGTGTTTTGAGGGAGGGATTTTCATATGAACTGTATTGAAGAATAACAGGGAAAAGTAAAGATAAAAAATATACAAATGTGCCTGTTATGATAGGTGAAGACCAAAAAAAATCGTACAATCAACCTACTATGATCAAGAATTATTGAACCGATTTTTTAAAAGAAAATGAAATCGAATAATCTTATTAACATAATACACATATCCGAAAAAAAATGCTACTGTTTTCGCAGGTGGTGTGGACTGTCCGCTACGTTGACATCCGAGGCCACCTCATCGACGCAGCGGCCTTCGCCTTGGAACACGGCCACACCATCGTCTCGCAGACGAGCATCCAGGCGTCGCAGAAGTAAGTGTCGATGGAACTGATTTCAAGGATTTCTGAAATCATTAGAAGGATTTTACTTGAAGAGTTCCTTTTTTTTTTGGAACGGTTCTAGTTGTTAGAAAAGTTCATATGGTACATATTTACAAGTCTAGGTTCTTTAAAGAGAGTTCCCAGCGGTACTTATTTACCAGGCTCGTGTTTTAACGAATGAGCCGCCTTTGGTTTAGATTTTCCGATTGCCAGTTCTTTTAAAGGAGCTACGGTGACATATATTTACCATTCCCACTTATTTTAGACAATACCATTACACATTACTATTCCCAGTGATACTGATTTACTATTCCAAATTCTAGTGACACATAATTCCCATTCCTTATTCTTAAAAAAAATAATAATAATAAAACCTGAATACCCAACACTTAAAAATAACGCTTACCTCCACGCGAGACAGACAGACAGACAAATTATCAAAAACTTTCTGTCGCGTTAACGAACAAGGTCATCAGCGGCAGACAGGCAGGCAGACCCACTACTAACTTCCCTTCTCCTTGCAGACACATTATTGCCAAAACCAAGTTCCTGTTCACGCCATCGCAAGGGAAAGTGTTATTAGTTCAGAAACTACCTGTTGACTGGCAGGCCTTCAACGTCAAGCCAAACTGGAGGGTGAGTTAGTTTTACCATTGGATTGTAAAGTATGTTTGTCGTATGCTGTGGTTGTTTATTAATAAGGTGGCTATTTATAGATATCTCCGGTATGTATGTAAATGTGACTTGCATTGCCTGACTTGCAACACACCCACACGCCAAGATGGGATTCATCATGAGTTGTTTTATTGGTTGGCCATGCCTTTATTTATTTTTTTATTTTCGAGAATTGATTACGCGTGTATGTTAGTGGTATATCTGAGGATATTAACTTACCAGGTTATTTGATAATTTGCGTCCTTTTTCTTGTAATTCACTAATCCAGTAATTGGAATATTCAACCAATTACGCATTCATAAACTTCGATAAACGTATCCCACACAGAATAACGATAAGATAAAATAAACTTCTAAGTTTCTCCATAACTTAAGCAAAGTAAATACCAATCTTTTACACAACAATAAAAGCAAATCAGATACCTTACCACCGACGATGAACGCAGTTGAACCTCAACCCATTTCTCTATTCCAAAAATCTTCAGGACTTACCAGAGTACAAGAACATCCAATGGGTGAGGGATACCTTCTTCTCAACCTCAAACACGACCGTCTTGGATAAATTCTACAAGTATTGGAACCTTAATTTCAACCCCGTCACCTGGGTTCCGCCATTCCCCGGTAAGCATAAAGATGAGCTTAAGCTTCAAATAGACTTTTTCCTTTTTCTTTCTTTTCTTTTTTTTTCTGTTTTTTGTTTGGATTTCGTGGGTGTATAATTTATTGATCTTTATTTGTTATATCACAGGCGATAACTGTTTACTCTTTTTTTACGGCAATTTTAACTGTCGTAGATAAAAGTTCTAAGAATCTTACCTTGTAACATCCTTCCTCCCTCCCTCCCTCCCCCCTCCCTCTCTCTCTCTCCCTCCCTCCCTCCCTCCCATCCTACCCACCCCACACCCACCATCTAACAAACCCCTCCTCACCCTCCCACTTCTCTCCCCCGTCTCCCCTCCTTTCCGTCATGCAGCAACCGGCTACATGATTGGCGAGCAGCACTTCATGACCTTTGACGGACATCACCTGGAGTTCAAGGGGCGATGTCAGCACCTCCTGGTAGCCGACATGGTGAGCGGGGACTACGCCGTGGCGGTCAACTACCATAGTCATTCCTCGAGGACTATTATCATCTACATTGGGGGCTCCGAGATCGAACTCGCCAAGGACTTTAGGGTGAGTTTGTTTTCGTTGTTGTTGCTGTTGTTGTTGTTATTGCGGGTATTCTTGTTTTTATTCTTATTGATTTTCTTATTATTATTACTACTACTACTGCTGTTGTTGCTGCTACTACTACTACTACTACTGCTTCTGATGCTACTATTACTACTATTACTGTTACTTTTCCTATTCTCACTACTGCAATTACTACTTCTTCTCCTACTCTCACTTTTAAAACTACAAAAATTACTACTACTTCTACTACTACTACTACTACTACTACTACTACTACTACTACTACTACCACTACTACCACTGTTACCACTACTACTACTGCTACTACTACTAATGCTACTACTACTACTACTACTACCACTACTACCACTGTTACCACTACTACTACAACACACAAACTCAAACACACACCATCACCCGCACATCAATACAAAGCCAAGATATGATACGCCGAAGCTAACACACGCTGCCTCCCGCCCCACACAGGTGACAGTGGACAGACAGCCCACGGAACTGCCGGTGAGTGTGGAGGGAGCCACGGTGGTGCGTTGGCTCCATAAGATCGAGGTGTTCACGGACCACGGCCTCAGGATCAACTGGAACTTGGCTCACGACGTCCTCTCCGTCAGCCTGCACGGTAAGGGCGTCCTCCTCCTGCTGGGGTGTCTCTCCTTTTCTCCCTCTGGTGCCATTTTGGGGGATGGATTGTTGGGTCGGCGCTTTAGGTGTCTGATTGATGTACCTATGTACATACATCCATGCATGCATACATGCATACATGAATACACGCATACACGCATACACGCATACATGCATACATGTTTACTACATACATACATACTCACACACACACACACACACACACACACACACACACACACACACACACACACACACACACACACACACACACACACACACACACACACACACACGCACACACACACGCACACATATATATGTATATACACACCTATGTGTGTGTGTGTATATATATATATATATATATATATATATATATATATATATATATGTGTGTGTGTGTGTGTGTGTGTGTGTGTGTGTGTGTGTGTGTGTGTGTGTACACTTACACAAATAGAATTATATATATTTTTGTCTGCACGCCATCTTTCCCACCTTCAAAAACTCGTAAATACAAACACTCATACTAACACAGAAACATTCACATACAAACACACAAACACAAATCCAGAAATAAACACCATTTTCTCGTCCTCACGCCACCCCCTCTCCCTCCCTCCCTCCCCCAGGCACCTCCTTCGACAAGACCGGCGGCCTGCTGGGCGTGTACAACAACGAGCCCTTAGACGACCAGCAACTCCCCGACGGAAGTCAGACGGACATCGTGCATGTGCTGGCTCAGGGCTGGGACGTCAGCAGGGGGGCGTGTCAGTCCGGAGGGAATCTGGCCGTGGGGGCGTCCAAGATCGACATCGACACCTGTCAGCATCTCTTCCAGTCGAAGACCTCACCTTTCAAGCACTGCTTCTTCCAGGTGCGACCGGTGTCGTTTGGTGTCGTTTGGTGTCATTCGGTGTCGTTTTTTTTGCGTCTCCATATCGGTTTCGTTTTCCTTTTTCTTGGTTTTGCTTTAAGTTTTAATTGTGATTAGTTCCATGAATAACCCCGATTCCCCGTCTCTTTTAAATGAGCTCCTGTGACACATACCATCCCCACTTTTATTTGAGACAATGTCACATTTACCATTCCCAGAGATACTGATTTACTATTCCAAATTCTAGTGACACATAATTCCCATTCCTTGTCCTTTAAAAATCCCTCAGTGATACCAGAATACCCATCCCAAAAAAACAGCACATAACTCCACGTGAGACAGACAGACAAATTATCAAAAACTCTGTCGCGTTAACGAGCAAGGTCATAAGCAGCAGCAAGAGTGTTTGTGATAATTCACTGAGCAGATATATATTTCCGCTATGTCATTATGAATGATAACTTTGTTGTAATTTTTCTCAGTATGTAATATTTAGTCGAAAGATATGTACACCGAAATCCCCTTTGATGTTAACAAGGCTTTATTTTCGTACATAAGTATCTAATATTTTTCGTATGTTCGTCAACGTGAAAGCACCATAAAGGGTTTATACATTAGCTTTTCATTAAGTTATGCGAAAAGGATATTCATAATTCACAAAGGGTATCTACAATGCACAAAGGGGGTTTAATTATTCATATTGGCGTTGCGTGCGTAGGTGGACCCGACGCCATACCTCCACATGTGCATGGTGGACTACAGGAGCGAGGACCGCGACACCTGCACGGCCGCCACCGCCTACATGGAGGCGTGTTCCAGGAATAACATCCCGGTCAAGATCCCCGTCTTCTGCGTAGAGTGAGTACTTGGACACTGATATGGATACAGACAGAAACACACGCACGCACATGCACACGCACACACGCACACACACACACACACACACACACACACACACACACACACACACACACACACACACACACACACACACACACACACACACACACACATACAGACTCAAAAAAAGACAACAATAATAATAATATTGATACCGACCCACCCTCCGCCCCCGAGGCCTGACCCCCCCGCCCTCTGACCCTCTGGCCAGGTGTGTGTACGAGACCAACGACGGCGAGACCCACACCCTCGAGGAAGGAACGTCGACGATGCTGGAGGTGGACGACATCCTCCGGTCGACGGACGTGGTGCTTCTGGTAGAGGACGGCGAGTGCAACAAAGTCTTCGCCTCCAAGAAGCCCCTGAACCGCTTCGAGAGCTTCGTCAGTGCCATGGACGAGGAGCTGGCGAAGAACGGTCTGACGGATGTGAGGTATGTGTCTGACGGTGGCACCTGCAGGGGAAACGGGGCAGTGGCTTGGCTGTCTTGCCGGCTGAAATTCCTCGTATCCATTTGTTACATTTTATAAGATTTCTGTATAGCGAAAAGTAGGGGTGGATTACCTATAGATTAAAAGGAAAAAAATAACAGTTTCTTCGTTATATTTGCCTTAATATATTGTACATCGAAGAACTAGTCAACCAGGGAAATATTGAATCAGATAAAACAGTAAACCAGGGAAGTAGTCAAAGGAGCCGTTAAGACGGGTCCATGTCTCGCATGGGTGAAATCTTTCGCAATGATTTATAAATTTAATATGATTATGTAAAGGCGCAAAGTAGGGGTCGACCCCATGTATACCATCATTATCAAATCCAAGTAAATAGTCCAACAGGCAAATAGTCAACCATTTTGAGATGTTGAATCAAGTAAAAGAGTATACCAGGAGGTAAATACATCATTGGAAAGTTAATAAAAAACGAGTATATCAAATCATTTAGTAAATCTAGCAGTTATTAGATAAACTCATTAATTGAATACATAACCAACTACAGCTGTCCCCTGTATAACGTCAATTCAGTCAACGTCTATCCGAGTTAGGAGAGAAGTGCTGACTCACGGTGTTCCGCTATTCGCACCAGCCTATATCCATACAGCATGGTATTCGCACAACGTTCGATTTGCAAACCGTCCTAATTCACAGAACATATGAACGTCGAACAAAGGATACCTAAGGGATACCTAATTACCAAACGAGGTCAGACCAACCAGTCAAAGCCATAGAGCAAGCAATAATCATGCAATAATGATGCAATAATGATGCAATAATCCCCAAGAACAGATGATCAACAAGGCTCTCTCATCCCGCCGTGCAGATATGCCATGGTTCTCTACGGCGGCGAAGGTCTGTACGCGCAACCCGTCATCGTTACCGTTGACAACCAGATCTTCACGGACGCTAGCAACATCCATAAGGCGCTCGATCGGGTGGAGTTTTGTGAGTATATCGCTACAGGGGGTGGGTTGGTGGAAGGAGAGTGGGGGTGGGGGTGGGGGTGGGTTGATGGAAGGAGAGTGGGGGTGGGGGTGGGGGTGGGAGGGGGAAAGGGGTAGTGTGGAGAAAGAGCTGGGTGGGTAGGGGGGGATAGGAAAGGGGTAGTGATGGAGAAAGAGGGGGTGGGGTAGGAAGGGGGTAGTGGAGGAGAAAGAGCTGGGTGGGTAGGGGGGGATAGGAAAGGGGTAGTGATGGAGAAAGAGGGGGTGGGGTAGGAAGGGGAGGGTGGTGGAGAAGGAGGTGAGTGTGGGAATAGAGAAGAATGGTGAGATCGAGGTGGCAGTGGGGGGGGGGGATGTTGAAGAAGATAAGGATCTAGAGGAGGAGAGGCCGATGCAGAGGAAGAAGGAGATGGAAACAAGGAAGGAGATTAAGGTCGAGTTGAAAAAAAAAAAAAAAAAACACAACCCCCACCCCCATACACCCACCCAACTCCCCTCAAAAAAATCAAACCCAACCATCCCTCCACACCCACCCGCCCCACGTACCCTCCTCCCTACACACAAACCCATCAACCAAAAAACCCCCCAATAACCCCCCCCCCCCCCACCTCACTGCAGCTGGCGAGTCCGACAGCAGAGGCTACTGGCGGCCGGATGCCTTCGACGCCTTCAACTTCGCCGCTGACCTGACCTTCCGTGCCGGCGTGAGCGTGACCTTCGTGCTGTTCCCGTGCAGTTCGTGCAAGCCCAACATCCCGTCTGTGAGTGTCAGCATACTGGCTTTACTAGTGTCCTTGCTTTTATAATTGCATAATGATGAGGATGAAGGTGACGTCAGGGATTATAATAGCGATAGTATTGAAGACATTGATATTGATAATTATCAGAACAATAGTAATAATGATGATGGTAATAACAGTAATACTAATGATTATTGTAATAATAATGATCATCATTATTGTTATTATCACTATTATTATGATAATTAGTATTTGCTATATCATTATTATCATTATCATTATTATTGTTATTTTCGTCATTTTTATCATTATTATTATTACTACTATTATTGCTACTATTATTATTACTATCGCCATAGTTACTATTACTCTCACTTCTAAGCGAAAGCGAGATAATGAAATAGAGAGAAAGAGAGAGACAGAGAGAGAAAGCCAGTACGAAAGAGAGAGACAAAAAGTAAACAAAAGAATCCACCCCTAACAATACCTTTTCCTCCCCCCTCCCCTCTCCCCCTCTCCCCCCTCCCCCCACCAGATGGACTACAGCACCATGTACCACATCCTGCTCGAGTATTCCATTACGCTCCACGTCTTTAATGACGAGCTCTTCGATATCCCGAAAGCCAAGGAGAAGAGCAAGCTGTACGGTAAGGCTTATATGCAGGGACGGACCCCTTGCTACGGAATGGCGTAATGATATATGGATTTTATCGGATTTTTTTGTCGTGACTTTTTGTCTTCGGGGGCGTGTTTGTGTGGGGGATAAAGGCTCTTGTGTTCTTCTGTTTGGGTTGTGTATTTGGTCTTTTCTCGGATGGACTTGGGCAGAGGTCATGTTGATATCATGAAGGATGGAAAAGAGATTTGAATATAAGAAAAGTATTGTGCTTTTGATCAATGCTGTCTCTGTATTTTTTTTTTTCATCGCGATCATTGTTATGTAAGTAATCTTTCGTCCATTATTTTGAAGGCATGGACAGAGGCAATGTCCATATGAGAAGAGATCCAGATATAAAAATAATGATGCTATTTCATAAAGCTGTCTCTTTATCATTATGTTTGAATCGTGGTCACTGCTATTCACCTTATCCTCCGCTCAGCATCTCGAAAGCATTGACAAAGTAATGTCAATGCCACGAATGATGCTAAATAGACCTAGCTAATCAGTAAAACCTGGAGATTGCTTATCAAGCCTTGTATTACTAGTATCTATACAATCTTCTATCCCCACCCTTCTCTTTAAGGCAGAAGATGCTAAGAGTATATATCTATAAAACCACCATGCTACTTATCAAGACTTCCTCATTAATCACCATCTTGTATTCTTGTTATTTCTCTATCCTTCGTCCCTTGTACTTAAAGACACGAACGGAGACAATGCCAGTCCCACAAAGAATTCTTAGAGGACCAAGATATGAAATTGTGATGCTGTTTGATCTTTTATATATCAAAGTTTTCTTTTTATCGTCATCTTGTGCGATTGTCATTCATGCTATCCCTCGAGTATCCCTTGTCTTTTATCTTAATCTTAATCTTCCTCCTCCTTGGTTTTCTTTTGTTTCTCATTCTTAAAGTTCCTTTTCTTCTTTTTTTTTCCCTTCTTCTTCTCTCTTCTCTTCCTCTCATTGGTTTTCCGTTGTCCTTTTTTTCGTCTGATTTTGTTTCTACTTCATAATTTCTTCTTTTCCCTAAAGGCATGAACAGATACTATGTCCATATCGTAAAAAAAAAATATGAAAACACCTAGATATAAGACTATATAATTTTATGCCCCCTTTGATTAACTTTTTTTTTTATTATTAGTGCCCCGTGTCAATATCAGTCACGTTTTCCTTCAGTCATTTTGTTTTGGACAGAAGCATACATAAATACCAAGAACACTTAAGATATAAGAATTTTGTATGACTTTGTAACGTTCTCCTTTCATCACTATCTTACATCTTCACTATTCACGTTATTTTGAATCTTTTATCTCGATAGCATGGGCAGCGACAATGCTTCTGCCATGAAATGATACCAAAGATACCTATTTAGAAGACTAATTTATCGTTTATTAATATTCTCTTTTTAATCAATACTTCTTATCATTATCATTCACGTTATCCCTCACCGTTTACCTCGAAGGCATGGATATATACACTGCCTATACCGTTAAAGAATACCTAGATATAAAATTAATATGTCACTTATTCATGATTTCTCTTCCTCTGCCATTCATCATATTATCCTTCATCCCTTATCTCGAAGGCATGGACAGAGACAATGCCTTTACCGTGAAGGACTCCAAGAGGACCTTCACCGGCGACCAGGCTCTTCGACGACAGCTCACGACACCCAAGGACGACCTCGGCTACTGCGCCCCGCTGGCTCTCGAGACTGGCGGTGAGTGGGGGGCTTGAGGGATAGATCTGAGTTTTATTATTGATGGTATGGTTATGAGAAGAGCTTAGTGTGGTAAATCTTGGCTGTGTTTAAACACGTACACACACAAACACACACGTACACACACACACACACACACACAAACACACACACACACACACACACACACACACACACACACACACAAACACACACAAACACAAACGCAAACAAACAAACACACATAAACACAAACACACACAAACACAAACACAAACACGCAAACACACCCCTCCCCCTAACCCCCCACCCGAAACACAGCCATCCACCTCCCCCCCCCCCACTCCACCCCCCTCCCCTCCTGTACCAAACCCCATGGCCCCACATCAACACCCCTTCCCCCCTCCTCCAACAGGCTCCATCTTCACCATGTCGCCCATCAAGCAAGCGAAGAAGAGGCTGAAGAAGCAGATCGAGAAGGTGGCCATCGTGTTCGGGAGGCGCGTGGCCCAGACGGCCAAGCCCCAGAACCGGAAGCGCTGCGTCTGCGTCCCCAGCACGGCCGACGGCGCCGCCTCCGTCCAGTGCGATAATTGGGACAGCGGCCAGCTGTCGATTCTTGTAAGCTGACCTTACTTAGTAGTTCGATTTTCTTTTGTTATTATCGTTATCGTTATTATTATTGTTATTATCATTATCATCTAATTTGTCCATTCTTCATTTTTGTTTGTATTTTTTTTCCTTTTTTTGTTTTTCTTTGTTTTAGTGTCGTTATCATTCTTTGTCAACTTTTTATTCCTCCATTTTTGTTTTTACTTCTTTTAGCTTAATTCTTTGCTTGATAAGGAAAGACGCGTATATTATTTTTTAAAAGGCATATATGATTAATTAATTACATTTTTCATCTATTCCTAAAGAGCTTGACAAAATCAGGAATATATACTCATAAAAATGAATACGAAATTCCAATCATTCCATAATTTGATAACGAACTACAAATCGACCCCCGTTAATATATCTTAAAATACACCTTCCCAAACCTTTAGTCCATACCAGACCTACAAATCTAGGAATCGAATCTTGATAACATTCCTCGTCATGTACTTTAACTAACCCTCTTTGCATTCCAGGAACCCTCTTTCGCCTTCCTTTTATGCACCTTATTTAAGCCTCCCTCCACTCCAAAATTACAGATATGATTTAGATGATACTTTTCGAAGACTCTCATGCACTTATCATGCACCTATCATTCCAAAACTAAAATGCTTGATGATATCCCCTCTTACCATGAACTTTTCTCTAACTCTTCTTCCATTGCAGAATTGCAAATCTTGATAATACGTTGCAGAATGACAAACCTCGATAATACTCCGTGGCATGCACCTTGCCATGCACCTTACCATACACCTTCTCAAACCCTCCTTCCGTTGCAGAATGACAAACCTCGATAATACTCCGTGTCATGCACCTTGCCATGCACATTACCATACACCTTCTCAAACCTTCTTTCCATTGCAGAACAACAAACCTCAACAATAATCTTGAATCATACACCTTGTCATGCACCAACTCTAAGCCTCGTTCCCTTGCAGACCATGTACGGCAACCTGACGGACTTGCACGCTGACTTCGAGTCCAACGTGGACGAGATCGGGACCTGTCAGCGGCGGAACAGCCAGGGAGTCTGTGTGCAAAGAATAGAAAGTTAAACGATAGGAAGCTTTTTATTTCTTAGGCACAATAGGACTACGACTTTTTTTTCTCTCTTAGGGTGTAAGTTTTATTTTGTGACAGGTGGAATTCACGAGTGAGGAATTGGTAGATCATATGGTATAAGTGTAAGGTTATATACATTTAGCTTCGAGATAGTTAGAGGTATGCATTGTGTAATAGTGGTACCTAAAGGTACACTCGCATATGGATATGCGTAAGCACTTTTAAACACACATACATTCATTGCGTACAAGCACAGGCACACACACACGCGCACACAAACACACACGCAAGCACACACACACACACACACGCACACGCACACGCACACGCACACGCAAACGCACACACACACACCCACACCCACACGCACACGCACACGCACACGCACACGCACACGCACACGCACACGCACACACACACACACGCACACGCACACGCACACGCACACGCACACGCACACACACACGCACACGCACGCACGCACACACACACACACACACACACACACACACACACACACACACACACACACACACACACACACACACACACACACACACACACACACACACACACACACACACACACACACACACACACACACACACACACACACACACACACACACACACACACACACACACACACACACACACACACACACACACACACACACACACACGAACGTAAATACATATCTTGTGAATATTGTAAGATTTCATATGATAATTTCTTCAGGATGAACAATAGATGTAATTGAACTGTAAAATGAAAACTGATTTCCAAGAGGAAATAAATGGATTATTTTCCCATTTTGTCTATGTAACCTACCTCCAGTTATTATTATTATTATACTTATTATCATTATTATTATCATTATCATTATTATTACTGTTTTGTTACCGTTGTTGTTATAACATTATTATGATTATTATCCTTATTACTATCATTATTAATGTTATTATCATATTATCAATATCATATTATCAATATCAGTATGTTTTCATTATCAATGATAGTCCTGTATCTTATATCAACATCAACATATGATCTCAATTGTCATCAGCATTTGCATACATCACATGAAACAACTGTTCATGCT
>BOPN01001769.1:252500-257500 GCA_017312705.2 Penaeus japonicus | reverse complement strand
GAGAAAAATCTCAAATAACAAGAAAGTATATTGTAACCATCGAAAGGAAAAGAAAAATGCTGTTAAAAAACACCCACCTCGACTTATAACATTGACATATAACCGAGAGGATATGGTAACAACTTTTAAAAACACATGGGCAGAATGGGCGGGGCATGGATCTGGTATCACTGAGTCTCCAATGAGCAGCTCAGACTCAACACTAAAGAATAAAAAAAACATATTTACACTTAAAAAAAAGAAAAATAAATAGAGAGTGAGATAGTATTAGTAATAACAATGGTAGTTGTGGTAGCAGTGCCCAATATAATTATAATTATAATGATATTGATAGTGATAATTATAATAATAATGATAATAATAATAATAGTATTCACAAAAGTAGTAATAATGATAATAATAATGATAATGATAGTAATAATAAGAATAACAATAATAGTAATATAAATACAGTGATAATGATAATAGCAATAATAACAATAGTAATAATAATTATGATAATAATGATAATGGTAATAATAATAATAGTATAAAGATAATGATGATGAAGATAATGATAATAATAATGATATTAACAACATTAATAAGGATAATACTAATGATGATCATGTTAACAATAATAATGCCATAAACTATAGCATTAATAATGGTAATGATAACATCAATTACAGTAATGATAATAACAATAAACAGGATAATAATGCTAATACTGATAACAATAATAATGATAACAACAATAATTACAACAACAACAATACGGATAATGACCCCCCCCCCCCCCCCCCTAGATACGTACCCCGTCCTCCCATACCCACGAAACGTACCCCAGGAATCACCTCCTAAGACTGGGCCAATGGTACATTGACAGATCACACCCTTTGGTAGAGTACAGCTGTGTGCCCTCATGGAAGATTATTAGCTCAACTGATAGATTATTCTGGCTGGTTGACAGGTCTGACGGGGCACGGTCGGGTTGGCAACACTGGTGGGCAATTGACTGGCACCCATGCAATGTGCGTTTTTTTTTTTTTTTTTTTTTTTTTTTGTCGGAACTTGTCGCGGTAAATTCATTTTGCCAGACGGGAAGCTTGGTGAAGGGAAAGTGAAAAGGTGGGGAAAGTAGTGGAGGAGGAGAAAGGAGGAGGAGGAGGATGGGGAGGAGGAGGAGGAAGGGGAGGAGGAGGAGGAGGGGGGAAGGGGGGAGGTGGTGGTGGTGGTGGTGGAAGAGGAAAAGGAGGAGGTAGAGGAGGAGGAGGAAGAGGAGGAGGAGGAGACGAAGAAGTAAGAAAAAGAAGAAAAAAAGAAGGAGGAGTAGGAGGAACAAGAAGAAATAGAAGAGGAAGGAAAAGAAACAAGAAAAAGAAAAGGAAGGAAATAGAAAGACAGAAGAGGAGAGAGATATACAGTGAGGGGGAGAGAGAGAGAGAGAGAGAGAGAGAGAGAGAGAGAGAGAGAGAGAGAATAACGTTAAAAGGACAAATATTAAAAGAACAAACATAATCCCATCTATCATTTATTGATGAATAAATTCACAAATAGAAAAATATCCTAACTATATGATGATACAAAACCAATGACACTAAATTGCAGTCAGTCAACCAGTATGTGAACTAATCAATCAAGCCAGTGTTGCAACCAGTCCATCAGTCATGCAAGCAGTCAGTCAATCATGTATCCATGCAGTCTAACAGTCACCCAGTCAGTCAGTGACTCTTTCAGTCATTCATCCTTTCAGTCTGTATGAATTATCCCCCCTCCCCCCTCCCCCCTCCCACCTCCCACACACACACACCAAAAAAAAGAGGTCCAGTCAAAGTGGCCCGCCCGATGCCTCTGTTACGGCACCTGCATAATTCACACAGCTGATGGATGTAAACAATGGGAGCCACGTGACCTTCGTAATTAGGAGACGTGTCGCCAAGTGGTCGTTTGTCATGGTGTTGTTGACGCATTTTGGGAGGAAAGTCTTTTTCTTTTTCCTTTTTTTTCTTTTTTGAAGGGGGTGGGGAGGCATGGGGTAGGGGGTATTTTTATGATTGTTTATGGAGGAAGGGGGTAGGGAGTGGGGGCATTGCCAGGGGGAGACATTGTTGTTGTAGTTAGTAGCGTTTATGTGCGTTAGCAAAAAGTATCTTTGTCTTTTATCATTCTGTTTACCCATTTCCTCTTCTCTCTCTCTCGCTCTCTCTCTCTCTCTCTGTCTCCACACTCTCTCTTCTTTTCTCTCCTCTCTTTTTCTCACCTTTTCCTTGTGTCTCTATCCCTTTCTCCTCAGTTCTCTCCCTTTCCTTTCCTTGTGTCTTTCTCCCTCGTTCTATCCCTGTTTCCTCTTCTACATACTCCTTCACCCTCTCCCCTCTCCTTCAGTAAATTCCTCCCTCAAACAATATCACTACATTTCTCGTCCGGGTTTCCTTTGGACCCGAATGAATAAGCAACACAGCCCGGATTGTCTAAGCACGTGTCTTTTGGCCTATGCAGTCAACATGCAAAGATTTCATTATGCTGTGGTAACGGTCTTTGCACGGAGGGGGAGGGGGGCTAATTTATCATGTGAGGTCTATGTTTCATGATGATATTAACCATGAGATTTGCCTCTTTTTATATCGCTAATTCTCCGCTTCATCTTAATTTTCTTATTTCTTTTCTTCATCAGTATTCTTGTCTCATCTCTTATGTCATTGTCATTTTCTTTTTCCTTTGCCATTCATTCGTTTCTTTAATAATAATCATTATTATTTCTTCAATATAAGATTTATGTCACATTCCACATTATGCAAAAAATGGATATATAATGCTCAGAGGCCGTTGATAACACCCGCTAGGATCAAGCAAACAGGTTTCGTCTGAACTTGAGGAGGGCGTAACAGCTCGGAATAATTGCAGTGCTAACAATGAACAGAAGCTTCATGAGCCCCTGAACCGCTCTCTTGCACGCGCTCTTCGACCTTGCGATGTTGCAGAGAGAGATCTTAAGAAGAGTGAAGACAAGATTCAGCCGGGGGGACCAACAGCATTATGTAGATCGTGTTATATTGGTAATGGGTTTATGAGTGCGGCGAGATTGTGATGTTCTGTTGCGTGTCTCTTTCTTTTGATCTTTCGCTGTCTTTATCTTTTTCTTTGTTTGTTCATTTCTCTCCAACTCTCTCTCTCTCTCTCTCTCTCTCTCTCTCTCTCTCTCTCTCTCTCTCTCTCTCTTCTCTCTTTCTTTCTCTCTCTCTCTCTCTCTCTCTCTCTCTCTCTCTCTCTCTCTCTCTAACTCTCTCTCTCTCTCTCTCTCTCTCTCTCTCTCTCTCTCTCTCTCTCTCTCTCTCTCTCTCTCTCTCTCTCTCTCTCTCTCTCTCTCTCTCTCTCTCTCTCTCTCTCTCTCTCTCTCTCTCTCTCTCTCTCTCTCTCTCTCTCTCTCTCCGGAACAAATAGAAAAGAGAGAGAGAAAAAAGAAAAGCAGAAAGGTAAACAGAAACTTTGAGACAAAAGTGCTCTTCTCACATTCGAAAACCGAAAGAAAGATCATATTTAGACAGCTGGAAGGTATTCCCTTGAGTCTCCATCCCCCTCCCTGCCTTCTTCCCCTCTTTTCTCCATCCCTCTCCCTCTTTCACATGTCGTATTCCCTCCCTCCCCTCCACTCTGCATTATTCCTTTCCCCAGTCGTCCTCTCTCCTCTCGTCTCTCCACTCCTTTCTTTCCCCTCTC
The DNA here is from genome assembly GCA_017312705.2 of Penaeus japonicus. Classification (NCBI taxonomy): domain Eukaryota; kingdom Metazoa; phylum Arthropoda; class Malacostraca; order Decapoda; family Penaeidae; genus Penaeus; species Penaeus japonicus. The sequence goes on along the minus strand of BOPN01001769.1, from coordinate 253,801 downwards.
CTCTTTCATGTTCTTCTTCCTTCCCTCTCTGCCTTCACTCCTTCTTCCCCTCCCTTCCCTCTTCTCTCCCTTCCCCCATAACTACTCATATAAATCACCCCATCTCCCCAACTCCTCCCCCTCCCCACCACCAAAAAAGAAAAAAAAACATGGGGGGGGGGGGGGCGCAATTTGTAGCCTAACTTAACAGCCAAGATCAGATGACTCCTTACACGTGTTTCTGATTACGTGGAGAACGGGCATGATGACGCAACGCACAGCTGTTTTCTCATTACGTGGCCGAGGAGTGGAAATGTCTCTTAGCGCTTGTGTTCTATGCGTGGAGAGATTTATGGATATCGTAGATAGATGGATATATAGATGGATGGGGTGAAGGGATAGACAGATGGGTTAATATGCGCATGGAAAATCTATGTAAATCTGTAGGTGGATAATTAGTTGTATTTAGGAGTATTAGTTGAGATATAGATAGCCAGATAAGTAAATCGTTATCTTTCCTTGTCTATAGACAGAAAGATAAAGAAAAAAAAATGATAAAAGAGATTTAAAAAAATATATAGACATAGATAGATCGGCAGATAGATCCATTATAAATCTCCCTTTCTCTTAGATAGATGAAAAGATAGACATTGACGTAGATAGATAGATAAATCAATGAATATATATTTTTTCTCCCTTGCATCCTCTCAGCCTTATGCAAGATTCCAGCAACTGAAACCGAAGTGCCAACAGGAGACAGATTTCCCCCTCCCGTTGAACCTTGTTATTTCTTCGCCTCTTGCCTCGTTTTTCTCCTTTTTCTCCTCTTCACCTTCCTTCTTCTCGTCCTATTTTTTTTTTTTCTTTCTTTCCCTCCTCTCTCCCCTCAGAAGCTATCCTCTTTCTCTTCTTCCTCCTCTTCCCCAACCTTCTCCGTCTTCTTCTTCTTCGTCTTCCTCCACCTTTCTTCTTATCATTCGATCACTATTTTTTTTCTTCCTCTTCCTTCAGTCTTCCTCCTCCACCTCATCTTCTCCTATTCCCTGTCCTTCTTTCTCTTCCTCTTCCTCCTCTTCCTCTTCCTCCCACCACTTCTTTTTACGTTGTTGTTTCCTCCTTCCTTCTTCACCTCATCTTCTATCCCTCTTCCTCCTCCTCCTCCTATTCCTCCTCCTCCCCTCCTCTTCTTCATCCTCCTCCTCCTCCTCCTCTTCATCCTCCTCCTCCTCCTCTTCCTCTTCTTCCTCGTCCTCGTCCTCCTCCCCCAACCTCCTCTAAGCTGAAAAAAATGCCGTTTAATAATTCAAAGGCGAAAAACGTAG
>BOPN01001769.1:222500-225000 GCA_017312705.2 Penaeus japonicus | reverse complement strand
AAGCATAGGACACTGTAATCTCAGTGTATTAAGGTGTGTGACCTTGGTAACCTACACGGTCTGCGTTCTTTTTCCTGTTCATCTGTCGGAACACCTAGTTCCCAATAATATTTTACCCTAGCCTATTTCTCATATGCACAAAATCATTCCAATTACCATTGCCTCTCCCGGAGAGAGAGAGAGAGAGAGAGGAGAGACAGAGAGACAGAGGGGAGGAGAGGGAAAGAGAGAAAGAGATAGAAGGAGAAAAAGAGTGAAAGAGAGAGAAAGAGATAGAGAGAGAAAAAGAGTGAAAGAGAGAGAAAGAGAGAGACAGAGAGAGAGAGAGAGAGAGAGAGAGAGAGAGAGAGAGAGAGGCAGAGATAGAAAAATTGACAATAACTGATAAATTACACATCGGTTGATAGATAAACTCAAATATAAATCAACAGAGAAAGAAAAATATATGCACACAAACAAAGGTAAGTCAATAGACAATTACACCTAATCAGAAATACGCGTACCTATTAACATACAAATAAGTGTTATAACTTGTTAGATCAAATTACCTCTCTTCCCCAAACGTTTATATCAACAACGTTTTCCTTCGTCCATCAGAGTGACCTAAATGCATCCATCCTACAACCCAAGCCTACTGAATCCTTACCTAAATGTTACCCACGCCCATCTTAAAGACACCCGCCCACAAACAATTTTTCTCCTTCTCTCTTTCTCCTGCAGCCGCCCATCTCTGCCCCCCTCCCCTCTCGTCCCTTCCCCTCCCGTTATCCTATTTCCCCCCTCCCCTACTATCCTCACCCCACCTTCCCCCTTCTGCCTCCACCCAAACTCCCCCTACTACCCCTCCCCGCCTTCCCCATCTATCCCTGCTCCAACTCCCCACCCCCACACACCTACCCCACATCCCCTTCCCTCTACCCCTACCCCAACTCCCCCTCCCACCCCCTACCCCACCCCCTACCCCCCGCGAACCCATCAAACAAGGCCGACGTCTCGAGCTAATCCTCGGAAATAACTGGCGCGAGAAATCCAATATTTACGGCAATAACACCACATTGGCCTCGGTTCTCACTCTCGGGCCGAGGAAGAGGGAGGGAGAGGGAGGGAGGGAGAGAGGGAGGAGAGAGAGAGAGAAATAGAAAGAGAAAGAGAAATAGAGAGAGAGAAAGAGATAGACAGCCAGACAAACAGACAGAGAATCTAGAATGTTCATAGAGGTAGGGTATCAACCATTCACATTCAGATAAAATGCACTCTGACATTTCATACATTTACTCATTATGAATGGTAAATGATCTATTCTACCACTGGTATTTGGAGTAACCAAGCGTAACGAAATATGTAGGTATAGGTCTTTCGTGTGCCATGTTTACTGATCTCATCACTGACGCATCGTGTTTGTGTTTTGTTTTTCTCTCCGTTGTAAACATGATTTGGGTGATTATGGCGGAGGCATAGGCAGGTCGAGATAAAAATAACGAGAGAGAGAGGGAGAGGGGAGAAGAGAGAAAGGGATAGAGAGAGAGAAAGAGAGAGGGGAGAAGAGAGAAAGGGATAGAGAGAGAAAAAGAGAGAGGGGAGAAGAGAGAAAGAAGTGTGGAAGGAAGAATGAGGGAGGTGGAAGATGGACAAGGAGTGATGTAGGTGGAAGCAAGAGAGATGGAAGGAGAGAGAAGGATTAAGCGGCTGAGATGAGTGGAAGAAGAGTGACGGAAGGAAAAGGGATGAGGAAAGTGGAAAGTGGAAGGGAGGTGAGGAAGTGTTAGTGTATTTCCTAGGATGGTGGAAAAGGGATGAGGGAGAGGGAGGGGGGAGGGGTGGGGGTGAGGAGAAGGAGGGATAAGGAAAGTTCCGGGACAGGGTAAGGGACATAGGGTGAGGGGGGGGGGTGAGGGGGGTTGATTGAGGCCACTTAGTAGCTTATTATAATAGGGTCGTGTGAGCGTTATAGAATGAATGTGTTTGTGTGTGCTTCCTTACGTGTGTGTGTGTGTTTGAGTGATGTGTGTGTGTCCTTTGTGTGAATGTGTTTGTGTACGTGTGTGTATATGTGTTCCCCCTTATGCGTGTGTATGCACTTACGAGAATGTGTGTGCATGTGTGAGTGCGTGTCTGTTTGTGTCTCTTGAGTACCAAAAGCTGGGTAGTTGTATATAAGTGTTTATATAACGGGTGGTTGTAGTTGTGTAATTGTTGTGGTCATATGGTGGAGGGGAAAGCTATGGGGATTACGTTGAGGATGTTTTTGTAAGTGTTTCTTTATCCAGAGGTTGAGATGGAACTGTCTATGTGTGTTTTTGTTGGAGATCAGCTGTTGCGCTCACGTGGAAGTTGTTATTAGGGAGGCTCTGGGAGCTGTATAAATCCTGGTTACTTGCAGATGACCGTTATTTACTGTGCATATAGATATTTGTTTATTTATGTATAAATAAATAAATATATATATATATATATATATATGTATATATATATATTATAATATATATATATATACATATTA
>BOPN01001769.1:207500-210000 GCA_017312705.2 Penaeus japonicus | reverse complement strand
GAGAGAAAGAGAGAGAGAGAGAGAAAGAGAGAGAGAGAGAGAGAGAGAGAGAGAGAGAGAGAGAGAGAGAGAGAGAGAGAGAGAGAGAGAGAGAGAGAGAGAGAGAGAGAGAGAAAGAGAGAGAAAGAGAAAGAGAAAGAGAGAGAAGGAGTTAGAAACAGACAGACAGACAGAAGCTCAAGGTTGTCAACCGAGGAATGCAAATAGCAATGGCAATCTACGTGAACTAGTTATCATTGCAATTCCAAATGCAACTCATGGCTGGCATCTAAAGAAGTCGAGCGTTCAATCGAGAGACAATGAGCACCGGAAGCGAAGGCTAATATTTGAAGGTTTGATGTGATTATACCACGTAATTTTGTCAATGAAGATGATTAGGATAAAAAATGGATATTGGTGTATATGTTTACTTACGCCCTCAAAGAGGATTAGCAGAAATAAACATCTGTTGAAAGTACAGATATGAGGCTAAAAGAACGATGCAATGTGAGTTTATCTTAAAAATTAAATAAGGTGATTGTTATTGTTATGCAGGATATGATTAAGAAAAAATGGATAACAAAAAAGATTATATATTGTTATAGTTATGATTGATACGTAATGATATGATATTTATATTGGTAATAGGCAATAGGTAATAGTTATGATGGATATAATTAAGAAAAAGGATAACACAAAAGAGGAAAAGGAAAAAGAAAAAGCAATTTAAATCACTCCGTTATTCAGAAAGAAACTATTGATAATGAAAGAACGTAAAGAATAAACCCGTAAGGTTTCGCCGAAGAGACAACACTGTAAGAACATTAACACTTTTCGAACCAATTTCAAGATCCTCGCTCGGAAACTGAATTAAACTTGGCAAGATCTTTTGAAGTTTGTTTTCTTTCCAACTTCTATTGATGACATATCTTTATGTTCTTGAATTGAAAAGAAAGGACAATACTTGCGATATGAGTTTGTTTGTTTTTTGTTTTTTTTTTGAGAGAGAGATAGAGAGAGAGAGAGAGAGAGAGAGAGACAGAGAGAGAGAGAGAGAGAGAGAGAGAGAGAGAGAGAGAGAGAGAGAAAGAGAGAGAGAGAAAGAGAGAGAGAGATTTTGTCTTCTGTATTGTGTTTGGTTGTGTGATTGTGTTTATGTGTGTGTGTGTGTGTGTGTGTGTGTGTGAGTGTGTGTGTGTGTGCTCGTGCGTGTATGTATGTGTGTGTGTTGGTGTCTGAATATATGTATATTCGTACATATTTCTATATACGTTACACTTCAGATCTTCATACCCTCACTACAACAACAACAACAGCAAAAATAATATTAAGAAATCAAAAAGTAAAGAAAAGAAAACAGCTTCCATTCCCCTTAGCCTCCTCGCCTCTTCCCCTCAGCCTCCCCGCCTCCTCCTTCGCCTCCCCGCCTCTTCCCCTCCGTCTCCCCGCCTCCTCCCCTCTACCTCCTCGCCTCTTCCCTTCCTCCTCCCCGCCTCTTCCCCTCCTCCTCCTCGCCTCTTCCCCTCCTCCTCCTCGCCTCTTCCCCTCCGCCTCCCCGCCTCTTCCCCTCCCCCTCCTCGCCTCTTCCCCTCCGCCTCCTCCCCTTCGCCTCCCCGCCTCTTCCCCTCCGTCTCCCTGCCTCTTCACCTCCCCCTCCCCGCCTCTTCCCCTCCGCCTCCTCCCCTCCGTCTCCCCGCCTCTTCACCTCCCCCTCCCCGCCTCTTCCCCTCCGCCTCCTCCCCTTCGCCTCCCCGCCTCTTCCTCCCCGCCTCCTCCCCTCCGCCTCCCCGCCTCTTCCCCTCCGCCTCCTCCCCTTCGCCTCCCCGCCTCTTCCCCTCCGAAACGAAACCGCTCTTGCAAAGTAACTTCTCAAACTTATACCTTACGCTTCACATATCTGCGTCAACACAAAAGTTTTTTTTTTTTTTTTTTTTACGACGTTCGGCTCTGGTGTTTATCGGTATAAATCTGGAACACCATCGAAGGAAAAGAAAATTTGAAAAGGAGATATATATATATACATATAAAGATTAAAAAAAAAAAAAAAAAAAAAAAAAAAAAAAAAAAAAAAATGTTACGAGCTGTTTATATTTATAAAAAACTTGAAATCTGAGAATGTTGTGAGGTGTGGGGGTAGGTGAAGGGGGGTAAGAGAGAGAAGGAAAGGGGGGTTGAGGGAGCCATCTGGTGGTATGTACGAGAACTGATGTGAGTGATAATGATGATAGAATGCGTCTAAATCTGTATTTTTCTATATTTGGGCAAAGGGAAGGAGAGAGAGATGAGAGAGAGAGAGAGAGAGAGAGAGAGAGAGAGAGAGAGAGAGAGAGAGAGAGAGAGAGAGAGAGAGAGAGAGAGAGAGAGAGAGAGAGAGAGAGAGAGAGAGAGAGAGAGAGAGAGAGAGAGAGAGAGAGAGAGAGAGAGAGAGAGAGAGAGAGAGAGAGAGAGAGAGAGAGAGCATGAGAGGTGGGGGAAGAGAGACATTGAGGAATGAAAAAGAGATGGGGCAGAAAGAGGAAGA
>BOPN01001769.1:180000-192500 GCA_017312705.2 Penaeus japonicus | reverse complement strand
TTATTATTATTATTATTATTGTTATCATCATCATCATCATTTTTATTGTCATCTTCATCATTTGCCATCATTATAATCATTATCATTATTATTATCCTCATTGTTATTATCATCATTTTTACGAATTTTATCACTGTTATCGTCATCATTATCACTAACATTATCATTATTACTATCATTATCCTAATAGTTATATAACGATGATAATGTTCATGATGATTATCTTCCTCATCATTAATATTATCATCATTGTTGTTATTAACATTATTATTATTCCCATCAACATTATTACTATTTGTACCATCATTGTTAATATAATAATCATTATCAAATCATCATTACCACTAATCTATATTTTATATTATTATCACTATCTTCATTCTTACTATCATTATTTTTATCATGTAATCATTATAGTTGCTAAATTGAGTATGATATTAAGAGCAATAAAAAAAAAGAAAGATAATGAAGACTATAATAGTTATAACGATAAGGATAATCATCATTATCATTATCATCATTAGCATTACTATTGTTGTTAATGTTTATTAATATTATCACTCTCATCATTATCATTATCTTCATTATTATTACTATTATTGGTATCATCTTATTAACATTATTGTTAATAAGTCTTATTAACATTATTATTTATTATTATCAATACTTCTATCGTTACCCCTCTTTCCATCCTTCTCCCTCCCTCCTTCCCTCCTTCTCTCGAGACCTCCTTCCTTCTTCCTCCTTCCCTCCCTCTCTCTCCCTCATCTCTCCCTCCCTCCTTCTTTCTCCCTCCCTCCCTCTCCCTCTCCTTCCCTCCCTCTCCCTCCCTCCCTCTTTCTCTCTTCCTACCTCATCTCTCCCTCCCTCTTTCTCTCTCTCCTTCCCTTCCTCTCCCTCCCTCATTCTTCCTCCCTCCCTCCCTCTTTCTCTCCCTCTCTCCTTCCCTCCCTCCCTCCCTCTCCCTCCCTCCCTCTCCCTCTCCCTTCCTCCCTCTTTCTCTCTCCTTCCCTCCCTCCCTCTTTTTCTCCTCCCTCCCTCCCTCTTCCTCCCTCCCTCTTTCTCTCTCTCCCTCCCTCCCTCTTCCTCCCTCCCTCTTTCTCTCTCTCCCTCCTTCCCTCCCTCCCTCTCTCTCCCTCTCCTTCCCTCCCTCCCTCCCTCTTTCTCTCTCCTTCCCTCCCTCCCTCCCTCCCTCTTTCTCCTTTCCCACCCTCTCTCTCCCTCCCTCCTTCTCTCTCTCCCTCCCTCCCTCCCTCCCTCCCTCTTTCTCTCTCTCCTTCCCTTCCTCTCCCTCCCTCATTCTTCCTCCCTCCCTCCCTCCCTCTCCCTCTCCTTCCCTCCCTCTCCCTCCCTCCCTCTTTCTCTCTCTCCCTCCCTCCCTCTCCCTCCCTCTCCCTCCCTCCCTCCCTCTCCCTCTCCTCCCTCCCTCCCTCCCTCCTTCCCTCTCTCTCCCTCCCTCTCTCCCTCTCTCCCTCCCTCTCCCTCCCTCCCTTCCTCCCTCCCTCTCCACTCCCTCCCTCTTTCTCTCCCCCTCCCTCTTCTCTCCCTCCCTCTTTCTCTCTCTCTTTCCCTTCTTCTCCCTTCCTCATTCTTCCTCCCTCTCTCTCCCTCATCTCTCCTTCCCTCTCCCCCTCCTCTCCTCCTCTCCTCACCTCTTCCTCCCATACTTCTTTCTTCTCTATTCCCCCTCTTTCCCTCTATCCTACCTCTTTAACATCCCCATTCCCTCTCCTCCTTCCTCCCTCCTTTCCTCCATCCTCCTTTTTTTTTCGTCCCAGTAAATAATCCCTCACCAAGAGAAGCTTCGGCCATAAAAATCTGTCATGCCGCTTCTCCGATCTGACTCCATCCTTGCCTCAGGCGGGAGTGAAATGATAGATATATCAAAGTGTCGCTTCGTGTACGCCCACAAGTGGAGGATGTTTCGTGTGTATATATATATATATTTTTTTTTCATGTTTTTTTTTTTTTCTTTCTTTCTTTCTTTCTTTCTTTTTCTTTTCTTTGTTTGACTGGATTAATTCTAGAAGAGGGATTGGTGTTCGTTCTATAAAGACATGTGTATTTGTTTTTGTATTATTTATTTTTTCTTTGTTGCATTATTGGTTGGTGTTATTTTTATCGTTTTTATGATTATAGTCGTTATCATTGTAATTGTTCATGTTATTATCATTGTTATCATCATTATTATTGTTATTTTTTACCATTATTGTTCTTGTTAAATCTGTTTGAATCATTATTATTATAATTATTATTACCATGATCAGTATTGTTGTTAAATCATAATCATAATTATTATCATTGGCATTGTTATCAGTATTATCATCGTAATTATAATCATTATCATTATCAATATTATCAATATCAAAATCAGTTTTATTATCAGTATTATTATCGTTATCATTATCATTACCACTATTATCATCATTATTATCATTATCATCATTACCATAATCATTATCATTACTATCATCACAAATAATGAATAATGATCTCACTTTGAAACATTTTTTTTTCTTTTCTTTTTGTTTTAATCGGGGATAAAATTAAACGTTTGATCTCTTTTTTTATGATATGATCAAAGACTGAAATCACACACGTATACTATTATTAAATTTCTTGAATTAAATCATGATAATTTCAGATTATTTTTCTTCACTTTTTTCGAAAATAAACTTCATTTTGCGGTTTACATATAAGCCTGACAATTTGTATATTAACATTTGTATTAGAAGATCTATTTTAGGAGTGATATTAGTAATGATTTTGATGATGATGATGAGTAGAATAAATGATGATAATGGTGGTAATAGTAGTGATTCATATGATATTAAGAATGATAATCATGATAATGATAATCATGATAGCAATAGTGCTGAGGATAATAATAACAATGATAATGATGATGATAATGAGAATGATAAGAATAATGATGATAATAATAATTAAAAATCATAATAATGACAACGATAATGGAAATAACACTGACAATAAGATTGATAACAATGATGATAATGATAATGACAATGATAACTATAATCATTATCATCATTATCATTAGTATCATTATCAATGTCATTTTTTATTATTATCCTTGTTGATAATAATAATAGGGATAAAAGTAATGATAGTGGTAATACTGATAGAGGTAATGATATTAGTAATGATGATAAAACACAATACTGATAATGATGATAACAAAGATGATGATAATAATAATAATAATAAAGAAAGAGATAATCATAATAACGATAACGATGATGATAATGATATTGATAACAATGATAATGATAGTAATGATGAGCATAATGACAGCGATAGTAATGATGATAATAATAGTAATCAACATAATGATGACAATGACAATAATCAGCATAGCATTGAGAATGACAATGATAATAACAAACAGTAGTACATGAAAATTTCTCAAAAGAACAAAAACGACTAATTATTCAAACATACTGAGGTAAGTAATTGGATTCGAGTTTATACTCTGTCTTTCACACTCAAAAGACTTAAGTTTGAAAGGGAGGGAAAAAAGGACAAAAATAGTGCCGAGCAATATACGTGGCGCGAGGAAAATTGTGCTCAACTCTGATGCTGCTTGTTGCTTTCGAGATTGCATTATGGTTGTTTATGAATGTGGCATTCATGTTACCAGTCTGGCTCGTCTCTGTTTTTCTGTCTCTCTCTCTCTTTATCTATCTATCTATCTATCTATCTATTTATCTATCTATTTCTCTTTCTCTGGCTCTGTCCATTTGTCTGTCTATTTGTCCTTCATTCTCTCTCTCCCTCCCTCTCTCTCTCTCTCTCTCTCTCTCTCTCTCTCTCTCTCTCTCTCTCTCTCTCTCTCTCTCTCTCTCTCTCTCTCTCTCTCTCTCTCTCTCTCTCTCTCTCTCTCTCTCTCTCTCTCTCTCTCTCTCTCTCTCTCTCTCTCTCTCTCTCTCTTCTACCTTTATCAATCTTCTTCCCAGCTCCTGTTTCCCTCCTCCTCTCATTACCCTCAGCCCAGCTTCCTCCTTCCTTCCTCGCGTAGTCCCTCCCACTGAGTCTCCAGGAGCCTAAAGGGGAGGAATTGTTCTACAAGCTAGTCTAGTACTGTCCCCTCCCTTCCCTCCTTCCCAATCGCCCCCTCCCTTCTCTCCTTCCCTCCTATTTTCTTAACTCTTTTCCCTCGCTTCCCTTCTCTTTACCTCCGTTGCCCCTTCTTTCATCTTCCTTTTCATATTCATCTCCTTCGTTTTTTTCTTCTCTTCTTTTTTTTCTTCTTCTTTTTCTTCCACTTCCCCCCTTTCTCCCTCCTGTCGTATCTTTATTCTCCCCTCCTTCTATCCTTCCTTCTTCCCATCTCTCTCTATCTCTCCTTCCTTTCTCATTCCCTTTCATCCTCCAACTCTTCCTTTATCCCTTTCCTTCCTTCCGTTTCTTCTCCACCTTTCCCGTCCTCTCTTTATTTTTCCCTTCCTTTACCCTTCTTCTTGCTCACCCCTTCCCTACTTGTCCTTCTTATCATCTTCTTCCCTTCCCTTCTTCTCTTCTTCACCTTCCCTTCCTCTTCCCTACTTTCCCTTCCTTTCTCATTTTTCTCTTCCCTTTCCTCCCATCCTCCTTCCCTCTCCTTTCCCCTCCACCCTTCTCTCCTCCCCCTTCCTTCTTCTTTCCTCTTCCCTCCTTCCTCTTTCCTTCTCCCTCCATCCTTCTCTCCTCTCCCCTCCATCCTTCTCTCCTCTCTCCTCCTTCCTCTTTCCTTTCTTCTCCTTCCTCCTTCCTTCCCCCTCCATCATTCTCTCCTCTCCCCTCCTTCCTCTTTCCTCTCCCCTCCTTCCTCCTTCCTCTCCCCTCCATCCTTCTCTCCTCTCCCGTCCATCTTCTCCCCTCTCTTCTCCATCCTTTTCTCCTCTCCCCTCCATCCTTCTCTCCTCTCCCCTCCATCCTTCTCTCCACTCCCGTCCTTCTTCTCCCCTCTCTTCTCCTCCGCCCATTTCCCTCAATCCCCTTAAAAAAGGTCGCAGGGGAAGCAACCAATACCTTTATCGACGTGATGGTCAGCCATACAAGAGCCGGGGTGACCAGCTGACTCGATTGGATTGGGTGAAGGGGGGACGGGAAGGAGAGAGGATGGGGGAAGTGGGAAAGGAAGGAGGGAAGGATAGGAGAAGGGATTGGGGAAGGGGTGAGGGAAGGGTAGGGGATGAGAGGGAAAGAGGAGGAGAAAGGAGGGAGGGAAGGGTGTAGGGAAAGGTAGGGGGTGAGGGGGAAAGGGGAGGAGAAGGGATGTGGGGAAGGGGGAATGTAAGGGAAAGATGGAGGGGAGGGGTTGGGGCTAAGAGTTGTGAACGATAAAGAGAATAAGGGAAGGAGACAGAGGAGAGTGGGGTGTGTGGGTGTGTGGGTTAGAAGGGGTGCTGAGGGGAAAGGAAGAAGAGGAGGAGGCAGAAAAGGGGGTGGAGGAGGGGGGGGCGCTCAATTGGGAACACCAGAAGTCGTCAAGATTGATTAAGAGCGCGGAAGAAAAGGTCGATAATTAAAGCACCAAAGGAATAAAGATATAAAAGGGAGGGGGGGAGGGGGGAGGGGGGAATTAGAGTGAGTAGGATCTGGCAGGGTGAGACTAGAGGGCCTTTACGAGCTAGGAAGCGAGTCGTGTGCTTAGGGACTTGTGGGAGTAAGGGCGAGGTTGGGTGTGTAGGGGTGGAGAAATATGCTGGCAGAGAATAGCGCAGTCCAATAGGGCGAAAGGTGGCACGGGCGTTAAGTAAGACTGCGTTTAAGAAAGTTGGGACTGGCGATGTCAAACACTGAGTTTCCTATTTGTAGGGATATACTCTACCCGTTTACACTGACGACGGAAAGTTTAGCCGCACGAATCAGAGAAAGAGCGAATGGGCCGCGAACGAGGTATTGACCGAGTACATTAAACATAAAGGCGGAAGGAAAGAACTGATTAATTAAACTCCAAGGCAGTAACGCTAAGGCATCTTACAGCACCACCTCAAGGAAAAGACTAGACGTAGCCAGGTCTTTTGTGCTTACAACGAAGCCACGCTGATAATCAACGAAGCGATAACATTCCTTCAAAGGACCTTTCCATTGGTGATCACGCCGGTAGTCAGTCGACCAGCTGTTCGCGACGGTGGTAAACAAGAGGAAATTGTAAAAGAAGAGTGATGACTGTGAACAAAGGAATATTCCTCCTTAAATTGTGATGATGATGTCTGACAGCTCTAAACGACACGGATGATGACTGTTGTGTAAGGCGATGAAAACTTTAAACTACAGGGATGATGAATATAAAAGAGACATCTGAAACGGCCCAAAATGAAATATTTGCGGCCGTAATGAGGTGAAGACTCTCCTCAAAGTGAATGTTGGTTACGACTGCAAATAAGAGATCTTCACGAGAGGTAAAATAAGAGGTTGACGCTGTAAGATGTAAACAAGAAAATAACATATGAATACAAAGAATGCTCCATGTTTTTTTTGTTTTTTGTTTTTTTTTTGGGGGGGGGGGTGGAGGGAGATGGGGGCTTGGCATGGAATTTGTCCTGTCATATTTATTGCATATTCCTTATTTTCATTTATCACTATAATAATTTATGAAATGATTCAAGGTATTTCTTTTTTTACTTTAATCCTTATAAATCGCAAATCAACAGTTCTTTTGTACATATTTTCTAAGTCCTTTTTCGCTGTTCGAGTTGCCAGAGCGTCTAAATATTTCACATTTTCTGCTAATTCATTCAACCGATTACGAATTAACGGAAGCTTTTGTCGAATTCGAATTTTAATCGACAGAATCATGACCTTTATATCGCTGTTGAAATTAGAAAATAAAAAAGTAAAAGAATAAAAAGAAGAAGAAGAAGGAGAAGAACGACGAGGATGAGAAGAGAAAAGAAATAAGATTTATTGCTGCGTCATCCTTCTTTCTTCTCAGAGTTATCATTGAAGATGTGCTGTTACATCTGATGGACTTTCAGTTATCATGATTCATCGTATCTTTGCATTCCTAGGGATTGTTTTTTTTTTTTTTTTTTTTTTTTTTCTTGTGTTACGGTTGACTGTTCTGACATCTGGACGCGAATTATTTTTTTGAAATGAAAAAAGGTACCTAACAGTAACACAAAAACTAGGACTGCAGGAACACCATAGTTGTGAATATAATTACCCATTTGTAACTGCCAGCTGGGATATAAATGAAGCAGTTTGTTCTGTAGGCTGGAAATTATCAGGTTGTTGTGCCCCCAAAGCGGATGTTATCTCTCGAGCGAAGAGTATCTTTGAATGCCATAGATAACAGCAGTTCGCCTAAGAAAACAGTAATTGATGTCTTGCTGAACAATGCCTCTCCGTGATTGATGTCTTAGATTACAGTGCCTCAGCCGCGTTTAATGCCCCAAATAACAAACAGGGCCTTGGTGCTTCGAGTGCCAGCCAGTGCCATCTCATTGCGACTGTAGTCATTCGTATTCTTGAATGAAGTCATGAACCTTTAAATGAACCTTCTCGTTGGTATTGTCATAAGGTGGCAATGGCTTTCTCTCTTGTTCCTTGTATGTTGTCAAGAGGTGGGACTGCCTCTCTCTTCCCTGCGTGGATGTTGTCATGTGGTGAAAATGTCTCTCCCTCGATTCGTATATGTTGTCATAAGGTCGTAATGTCCCCTTCCCTCCCTCCTTTAAGGATGTGGTCATGCGGCAGTAATGTCTTACTCTCGCTTCATGTCTGTCATGACACGTGACAGAAGCGGCTCGTGAGGATTGTCACTGGCGACGCTTTGTCCCTCGCGGCTGTTGCAAGGACCAGCGCTGCCGCGGTGTGCGCACGCTCGCTCGTTGAGCCAATCAACTTGCACATGACAAGGGCAGGGGTTGGCGTCCTCCCTTTCCTCTCCCCTTCCCCTTTCTCTCCCTCTCCCCTCATCCTCTTCCTATCCCTCTCTCCCCTCTCCTCCCTTCCCCCTTCTCCCCACTTCCCTTCTCCCTCTCCCCCCTCTCTCAACATTCCATGATATATGTCGGAGGGAGTTGCGTAATTTATGGGTCGTTGTAGCATATATATTATCTAAATTGTAGCCTGCGTATGATGTCGATTGTAGCCACTAAATTATTTTTGACAATGGTCTAAATATTATGCCGATTGTAGTGGGGTCATTTGTATTGCTGGGCCGTTTGCTTGTTCAAAAACCGCTCTCTCTTTCTTCTGCTTGACTCCATCACACGGTCAGAATTGGAACAAGAAATAGATAATATGCGTTTTTTTGTTTTTATTAATATAAGCTCCAAAATTACGCCAAATTCATTGATTGTCACGACGGACCGGAATCAATTAAGAAACTGCGTAAATATTCATAAATGTCCCGATCGTCCCCAGGTCTTGAAGCTATAATCTCCTCAATATACATACGGGGTAAGGACAGTCCCCTTCCCCCCTACCTCCCCCTCCTCCTCCCCCTCACGGCGCCAGGGATGGGTACAGGACGGTAGTGGCACTCATGACCCTTCTCCTCCTCTCCCCCTTCCCCTACCCTCCTCCCTTCTATTCCCTCCATCCCTGGTACCCCCTCAATCCTCAACCCCCCCTCTCCCCCACCCCCATTTTCCCCCACCCCCATCCCCTCCCCTCCATCTACCCTTTATACCTCTCCCGTCCCAACCCAACCCACCCGTCTCCTCCTCCTCCTCCCCTCCCTTCCCCTCCCTTCCCCCTCCCACCCCACCCCCATCTCGCCTTTCGATATCAAGCCTGGGTCGTCCCGCACACCACGACCCATAACCACGACAATCAAGAAACAGTTAACGAGGCATTAAGAGTCCAATATCGCCTTCTCGAAGAACATAAAACCTTCTCTCCGAAGCTACTGGAGACGGAGGCACTACCCGGACGCAGGCACACGCACATACGCACACGCTTTGAGGGGGTGGGTGGGGGGTAGGGGGTGGGGGAGGGAGACACACACGTCGAACGCTACGTTATAGGACAGTGGGGGTGAGGGTATGGGAGGGGCAGGAGGGGTACAGGGAGGGGAGGGAAAACCGATAGTAGGGTTCCTGGTAGGGGTGGTAGAAGAGGAGGAGGAGGAGGAAGAAGAAGAAAAAGAAGAGGTGAGAAAAAAATAAGAGAGAGGGTGATGAGAGTGGGGGGAGGAGAGGGAGAAGAAAAAGAGCGTAGAAAAAATAAAGAGGATAAAAAAGGCATGAAATAAGCGGTGATGTGTGGAGGAAGTGGAAGAGAAGGAGCTGAGGGAGAGTAAGAGTGAGCGTTAAAGTGGAAGAAAAGGAGGAAGTAGAGGATAGAAAGAAAGAGGAGAAAGAGGAGGAGTGGTGATGGTCATTAAGAGAAGGAGAAGGAGGAGGAGAAGGAGAGAGAAGGTCGCGAGAGGACATAAAATAGGAATGAGGTCAAAATACGACGGGGCATTGGGGACAGGAGGGGGAGGGGGTGGAGGTGGGGGTGAGAATCGGTTCATGGTTCTATTAAACTGAACAATTCCCTTGGATGTTTGCCCTCACACTCTCACGCTCTCTCTCTCTCTCTCTCTCTCTCTCTCTCTCTCTCTCTCTCTCTCTCTCTCTCTCTCTCTCTCTCTCTCTCTCTCTCTCTCTCTCTCTCTCTTTTAAATGCCGTTTTGATGCTTTTGGGCTATGTCAACACGCCTGTGTAATTGGCGTAAACAGCATGGATGCGCCAATGCTGTAAATCAGATTTTTTTTTGTGTCGCTTGTGTGATTGGTTTAATGTAGCACATCCACACATACTCACGGACACACAGACTATTGATCATATACACTACTCACATATTGAATCTAGAACACGCCCACACAAGCACACACACACACACACACACACACACACACACACACACACACACACACACAAAGGATATAGAAAAGCTGGAAATAACATATCATTCATCACCAGAATTACTTCTATTTATTTTCTCTAATCTCAATCTCATCTCTCACTTTCCATCTATATAACTATCTACACATCTAATTCCCTATCTACATTTTATCTACTTATCTACCATTATCCACACGTCATATTACCTCTATAACTGATTCCATGAGAGACAAAAAAAAAAAAAAGCTGAACAAGGAATCAGCTGATCAAGGAAATCGTCGTTCCATCTCCTAAGACTTTATTTTTTAAAAGAAAGAAATGCTTCGTCTTGGCAGATCTCTTCGGTCTGAGGGATAAGAAAATGATGGTGGTGATGGTGGTGATGATAATGATAGTGATGGTGATGTGATGAGGTGATGATGATGATGATAATGATTGTGATGTGATGAGGATGAGGATGAGGATGGTAGTGATAATGAAAGTGGTGATGATGTAAAAATGGTGATGGTATTAATGATAGTGATGGTGATGTGATGAGGATGAGGATGAAGATAACGATGGTGAGGATGGTGCTGATAAGCATGATAGTAGTGATAATGATGATGGTGGTGATACTGTTGATGATAAGAGATGATATGGGTGGTGATGAGAATGATAATAATTGTAACGATGATGGTGGGGGAAGAAGGAAAAAGATAAAGATGGGGATTTTGAAAAACTAAATATTACAGGCATGCAGAAGAATGATGATAATGATGGTAACGATGATGGTATAGGGGATAACAATAAAAATAATAATGACACTGAGAATAATCCTCATTAATCGTAAAATTGGCAAACGATGACAATAAAGATGATGATGAGGATGATAATAAGAACAGTAAATATATGAAGATGAAGAAAAGGTTCACTAAAGAAAAAGGAGAAGAGAAAGAAAAAAAAAAAAAACTAGGAAAATTCAGAAAAGAGCGAATGCAAAATAGAGGGGAAAAATATCTTAGTCTCTCCTTTCTCTCTTTTCGAAGCGAAAACGAGAAGTTGGCTGATTTTTTTTTTTTTTTTTTTTTTTTTTGACAGGAATAGCAAGAGGGTGTGGGGTGGGATGGGGATGGGGATGGGGGGGGGTAGGAGATTTATGCAATATTAGTATGCTATGCTTCGTAAGTTGCTGCTGGGTTTTATCGCTTTTTGTACATTTAATTCCCTTCACTTTTCAGTATTATTCTTGTTATGTTCATTTAAAAAAAAAAACATTTTTGACGTATCTTTAATTCTTTGTCATATTTTTTTTCCTCTATTCTTTTTCATCGGTATTTTCCGTTATCATCTGCAGTATTATCATCATCATTATGTTCTTGTTCATGTTCAGGTTCGTCATCATCACGATCACCAGCATAACCGTCATCATCGTCATCACCACACCATCATTATCATCCTCATCACAATCATCATCATCATCATCACAATCACCAGCATAACCGTCATCATCGTCATCACCACACCATCATTATCATCATTACAATCATCATCATCACTCACTATCATAATCATCATTATCCTCCTTCTTATCATCATCATCACCATCATCCTCATCATCATCACCATCATTATCATCACATCATCATCACATCACCATCATCCTCATCATCATCACTATCATCATCACCATTCATTCATCTTTCCCTCCTCTTTTTTTTCGTTCTCCTTCGCGTTCTCTTTTGTTTCCTACTTCTTCCTCCTTTTTCTGGCTCTCCTCTTCCCTTCTCCTTCTATCCTTCTATCCTTCTAATGTCATTATCTGTCATGACACTCCCCCCCCCCACCCCATCGATCTAGAACCCCCCTTCCATCTAGTACTACTACTACTACTACCCCACCCCCTACCCCGCCCCCCTTCCAGCTGGCAGGGCAATTCACGCTCCCAATACCATTATCGTCTGACATTGACAGTGACACTTACTCCCGCTGTGACAACACCGCGGCTGCTACTTTTACTACTGCTGCCTCTGCCGTTACTGCCATCAGCTACTGTTACTGTTGCTACGACTGTTGCTGGCGTTGCTATTGTTGCTGCTGTTGTTATCATTACTGCCGTAATTGATACTAGTGCTACTATTAGTATCAGTGATTACTGGAGTTATTATTGTTACTACTGCTACTACTATAACAGCAACAATAACAACTACTATTACTGCTACTACTCCTACTACTCCTACTAGTACTTCTACTATTACTACTACTACTACTAGTACTACTTCTACCGCTTCTACTCCTCCTCCTACTACTACTACTACTACTACCACCACCACCATTACAACTTCTACGACTATTACAATGACTACGACTACTGCTATTACCACTATCATTCTTTCTGCTACTACTAAAACAACAAAATAATTCAACGGCCCAATACACAACAAAACATACTGTATCGACCAGTCTGACACGACATTTAGTATTGCAAGGATAAAATACACAGCCAACATTAAAACATGTTTCTTTCTTGTTATTCTTTTTGTTGGACGCTTTATTCTTTGTTCGACATTATCACGGCTTTGCAGTCATGCTACGATTAAATAAGATAAAAAAGCAAAAACGAACAGATAATGAAAATAACTAGAAAGTAAAAAAAAAAAAGCTTTTGGGCTTCACTT
>BOPN01001769.1:152500-155000 GCA_017312705.2 Penaeus japonicus | reverse complement strand
CCACGATTCAACTGAGCCCACGCCTTTGAATTGAACTTGATGTAGGGCAAACTACTCACAGTATATATATGGTGAGCTTTAAACATCCCTCGCTATGTCCTTCTCCTTCCCCTCCACCCCTACTCCCCACCCCTCCCTCTCATCCTCCGCCTCTGCCCTCCCACTTCCCTCCATTCTCCTCCACCCCAATTCCCATCCTCCCCCTCCTCTCTCTCATCCTCTCCCCCTCACCCCTTTTCGTACCCCAGCCCTCCAATTCCCTCTACCCCTTTCTCACCCTAACCTCCGCTCTCTCTCACTCATCCACCCTCCCTCTACATCCCTCCGCCCTCCCTCCGCCCTCCCTCCACCCTCCCTCCACACCCCTCCCAACCCCTGGTCAGCCTGCGACGGTCAGAAGGCACCGGTCAATCAGCAGTTGTTCCGATGACGGCGCCGATAGCTGTGTGTGGCTGTGTCAAACATGTTTCAAACCTGTTCCGTCACCTGGTTAGCGCTACTAGGTGCTATTCTGTGAGGAGAAGTGAAATTTCGTTAAGGAAGAGGAGGGTGGGAGGGGGCTACTGAGTTAGAGGAAGGAGGGGTGTGTGGGAGGGGGTTCGTTGGAAGAAGAGTGGAAGAGAATTTCTGAAAATAAGCTGGGAAAGAGAGGGAGAATAAGAGAGAGACAGAGACAAATGAAGAGAGAGAGAGAGAGAGAGAGAGAGAGAGAGAGAGAGAAAGGGAGGGAGGGAGTGAGAAAGGAGAGAAAAGTAGTCTGAGAAATATTTAAAAACTAGATTTAAAAGTAAAAATAAAAATAAATAAAGAGAATCAAAAAGTAAACCTACAAAAAAGGACACCCATTCTTAAACATGCAAATCGAAAAAAAACAAAAAAAAATCCAACACCAGAAAAGAGTACATTAAACAACGCCTAAAAATGTTGACTTTCGGTTCTCCAGGAAGTTAGTGAGTGTCCCCCCTCCCCTTATCCCCGTATCCCCTCCTCCCCCCCTCCAAAAAAAAGAAAGAAAAAAACGTTGATTAACCTGTCCAAATCTTAGCCGGCCGATGCTGTCATTAGGGCGAGCTCTTGCGGAAGACCCGAGAGTGTTGACTCGCCGTGTTAAAAGGACGGGAGGGGGGAGGGGGTGGGAGGAAGGAAGGGAGAGGAGAAGATGGGGGGGATGGAAGGAAGGGAGAAGAGGAGGTGGGGGGATAGAGGGGGGTGGAGAGAAGGGAGAGGAGAAGATGGGGGGGATGGAAGGAAGGGAGAAGAGGAGGTGGGGGGATGGAAGGGGGTGGAGACAAGGGAGAGGAGAAGATGGGGGGAGGGGGGTTGGAGGAAAGGAAGAAGAGGAGGTGGGGGGATGGAGGTTGATGGGGAGAAGGGAGAGGAGAAGATGGGGGATGGAAGGAAGGGAGAGGAGAAGGAGAGAGGATGGAGGGAAGGAAGAGGAGAAGGTGGGGATGGAGGGAGATGGAGAGAAGGGAGAGAGGAAGATGGGGGTGGAGGGAAAGGAGAACAGAGAGCGAGGGGGGGGGGAGGGATAGGAGAGGAGGAAGAAGTAGAGGGAAGGAAAAGGAGGAGGAAGAAGGGTGGAGATAAGGTAGAGGAGGAAGGCCAGTGGAAGGAAAAGAGAGGTGGAGGAAGGGGTGAAAGGAAAAAAGAGGAGGGAGTAGAGGGAAGGGAGAGGAAGATGAAAGAGTGCATAGAAGGGAGAGAAAGAGAGGCAGGCGGTGAGGCGAGGAAGGTCAAAAAATGTAACCGAGGCAGATGGTGGTGTTGGGGCGAAGGGGGGGGGGGGGGAGGGGAACGGGGGTTAATGTCCTGTATGCATTAACGAGTGAGGAGATATCGGGAAGAGATAGGGAAGGAGAGAGAGAGAAAGAGAGAGAGAGAGAGAGAGAGAGAGAGAGAGAGAGAGAGAGAGAGAGAGAGAGAGAGAGAGAGAGAGAGAGAGAGAGAGAGAGAGAGAGAGAGAGAGAGAGAGAGAGAGAGAGAGAGAGAGAGAATAGAGAGGGAGAGGAAAAGAGAGAGAGAAAGAAAAAAAAGAGAAAGAGAGAATACCATACATACATATAATACATACAAAAAGGCCAGCAGTTTGACGGAAAAAAAGAACGAGAGAAAAAGATATATGAGAAGGAGAGGCAGTGAGAGGGAGAGAACTAAATAACAAGAAATTTGATATTCACCAAACAGGATTCGCTATTTTTTTTCTTGCACTCTCTCTCTCTCTCTCTCTCTCTCTCTCTCTCTCTCTCTCTCTCTCTCTCTCTCTCTCTCTCTCTCTCTCTCTCTCTCTCTCTCTCTCTCTCTCTCTCTCTCTCTCTGTCTCACTCTCTCTCTCTCTCTTGCGTGTGTGGATTTTAGTCGTTCCATCTATGACGTCAGCGTTCAGAATCCAAACATTTGAATACTGTACGATCTTCGCAAGGAATTCATTAAATCGATCGCATAGCTAATGCTCGGGAACATTTGTTTTATCAATGCGAGTTCTCAGAATCTCTTTGTT
>BOPN01001769.1:115000-127500 GCA_017312705.2 Penaeus japonicus | reverse complement strand
TGTGCGTGTGTATGTGTGTGTGCGTGTGCGTGTGCGTGTGTGTATTATTAAACTAGGAATATCACAATAATAATAATAACAATCATAATATCGTTACTAATAATGACGATAATAATAATGGTAAAACCAATAATAACACCAATAGCCATAAAAACAACCAAAATGACAGCAAGAAAAATATCCGCTAAAAAAACACAACAACATAATCAGCAACAAGAGCAACATTAGATAAAGTCATCGTCATCATCAACAGTCAAAGCTTGAAATTCCGCTTAATTAATGATGGCATTTATTGTGCTAATGATGAAGATGATGACTTTGTGCAATTTCCTTTAAGGAGACCGGTGACTTTGTTCTTTTTTTTATTATTATTATCATTATTATTTTTGCAATAAAGACAAAGTTAAAAGAAGAATGGATTGGGGATAATTGTGATGATGATTGTGATGGTGATGAAGATACAGTGATGGGGTTAATGCAGATTATGGTGTAATAACGAAATTGCGATGATTATTGGATGGTGGTGATATGATTATTACGATCTATTACTAATAATGAAAAGGATGGTAATGATAATGCCAATGATAGAAATATTCTTAATGCTATACGATTCATGCTGATGAAAATGGTAAAATAAAACAATAATACAAAAAGAAGTGAATTTGGTGAAGCAAAACAATACAAACAAACAGAACAATGAAGAAGAACACGAAAGCCTCCCCCCCCCCCCTGAAAAACAACAACACACGGACGAAAGATCAAAACAACAACACCAAAAACAACTAAAACCAACCACAAAAAAATAACGAAAAGAAAAAATTAAACAACCCCGTTCCCTTCAAAACAAACAAACAAACAAAAAACATCCGAAAACAGATCCAGAATGACATTGCAACGACATAACAACCTAAAGAATATTGCCTGCCTCTTTGTAGTCGGTCTGCTTGAAGATTCACCCAAAATAGACAAGTGAATCATTTCAGCTCCGGATTACACATGGTGTTTGCTTTGGGGATCTCCTCTCTCATTCTACTTCCGCTCTCCTCTTCCTCTTCCTCTTCTTCTTCTTCTTCTTTTTTTTATGTCTCTTTTTTGTTTTTGTTTTTTTGTCTTTTTTTTGCTTTGTCTGCTGCTGGGTGTTTCTGATATTGATTTTAAACTATGTCTTGCTTTGGTAGGGTGAGTTGACAGGGATGAGAGAGGGTTGGGAAGCACGCTGAATTAAAGAGAGAGGGAGAGAGAGAGAGAGAGAGAGAGAGAGAGAGAGAGAGAGAGAGAGAGAGAGAGAGAGAGAGAGAGAGAGAGAGAGAGAGAGAGCGAAAGAAAGAAACAAAAAAATAGGAAAGTAGGAAAGAGACAAAAAGAGATAGATGCAAAGAGACACAAGTACCAAACCCTCCCATCTCTCACCTACTTCCATCTATAACCCTCCTCCTCCCTCCCCTCCCCCCCCCCCACCACCCCCACCCCCACCCCCACCCCGTGCCCTCCTACCTCGCACTTCACATTAATGAACGTGGCAAATGTCAGCCGCTTGCAATCCCCCCGCGTTTTCACAGTGGCATTTTAGTCCGTAAATCTCTTTGATGCCGCGAAGCTTTTGTCTCGACGTAACAAGGTGTTTAGGAAAGAAGCAAAAAGAGAAAGTGACGATGATTCCTTCTTGTTCTTTCTTGTTTTTCGGTTTTTGTCTTTTTTTCTTTTTTTTAATCGGTGTCATCTTTACCCTCGTCTTCTTCTTTCTCATCTACGGAACTGAGGGATTAGTTATTTTTTTGTTTTTTCTTTTTTTTGTTCTTCTTACTTTTGAGTGCGTGCTGGGGGTCTAAGTCTCCTGGATTATCTCATGTGACACTCTAATTAACCCAAAGCATTACAAACGGATTCTCCTCCTCCTTTCCCTGGCGTTATAGTGTGTCTTAAGAGCCCACAATGTGATTAAGGCGTCTGGGATTCCTCATTCGTCTCCTTCTCTTTGTCTCTCCTTCTTCTCCCTCAGTACCAACTTCAACTTCTTCCTATTTTTTTTTTCTTTACTCTATCAACCCCACTGCCCTGCCCCCACCACCCCCCTCTCCCTCCCTTCTCCTTCTTCTCCATCAACCTTTCGTCATTCTTCAACCTAAATGACAACCCTTACCCACACCCACCCTCTCCCTCTCCCTCTCCCCTTCTTCCCCTCCCCCCCCCCCCCCCCCCCCCCCACTTCCCACCCTACCTCTCGCCCGGTCAATCTCGACATCTCCCACCCTTCCCCCTACACCCCTCCCCTCCCTAACCCCCCCCCCCCATAGACCCCGGGAGTCGAAGCCTGGAAGCAAGTCATTCCACTCGAGCGAAAGTCGACACGTCAACCTCAGCGACGCTTGTGCGGCAGTGGACGTCGCCGGCGCTTGAACCCCTTCCAGTGCATGATTGTTCAACCCTCAATTCCTTCAACCTCCTTCACCCTAGGGCCTTTGCTGCTTCTCCCGTTGACGTGCGATCGCCTCTGCCCTCTCCGTTGCTCTCTCCGTTGCCCTCTCCGTTGCCCTCTCCGTTGCCCGCTCCGTTGCCCGCTCCGTTGCCCTCTCCGTTGCCCGCTCCGTTGCCCGCTCCGTTGCCCTCTCCGTTGCCCGCTCTGTTGCCCGCTCGGCGTTCCTAATCCTCTATCGCTCTCTTCTCGTGTTCTTGTTACTGGGAAAGTCATTTGTGTTATTTTAGGTAGTAAGGGAATTATTTTACCTGGAGATCGCAGAAAATCAACCGGGATGTGTGTATTTATATATGTAAATATATGTATATATATTATTATATATATATACACAGTATATACATACATATATATAGATATACATATGTATATACATATATATTGATATACATATATATCTGTACATATATATATATATACATATATATATATACATATATATATATATATATATACATATATATAGATATACATATGTATATACATATATATTGATATATATATATATATATATATATATATATATATATATATATGCACACACACACACACACACACACACATATATATATATATATATATATATTTATATATATATATATATATATATATATATGTATATATATATATATATATGTATATATATATATATATATATATATATATATATATATATATATATATATATATATATATATATATATATATATATATATATATATATATATATATATATACATACAAGCACGTACATGAGCACACATACACAGGCAAACCTCGGAATAGCCCGTCTTCTCGGGACAATCAAAGCAGAAGACACAAGCGAGTGAACTGACGGGAGGTGGGAGGGGCCGAGGACACAGGGGAGGGGGCAGGAGGGGAGGGGGAGGGGCAGCAAGAGCCAAGACGTCAGGCCGGAATCCCGCTACGCAATTCCATGAAGTCTTGGCATCACAGAGTCGCAGCGCCATTCAATCTTGGCATCGCTGAATCGCGGTGCCATTCAATCCTGGCACCTCGGCCTTCCCTTTGTCCCCTTGCAACGGTAATGCCGACGAGCTCACGGGCGGAGGAAGGAAAAATGCCTCATTTGTGTAGGATCTATTCAATGCCTGTCCTTCCGTCCTACCCCCCCTCCCCCCTCCCGTGTCTTCTCCTTGTTTCTTCCTTCCTCTTTTTTCCCTTCTTTCTTCCTCACCCCCCTTCCAACTCCTTCTTCACCTCTCCCATTTCCTTACTTTCTGGAACTTCATTATTATCTCCTCTCTCCGCTCTTCCCTCGCCTTCCCCTCTTTCATCCCCCTTCCCCCTGCCCCCCTCTTACCCACTTTCGTTCAGCCCCCCACCCCCGCCCCCTCCCTCCTTCTTCCCAACCCAGACTATTGCACGCTATCATATATCGCATTAGTATTGAGATCCTTTCGGTCCATCAGCCAGAATGGAAGCTTCTATACATTTGAAAAGCCTCTTTCTTCACAATGGGAGGAGGGAGGAGGGGTAAAAAGAGAGGGAGGAGGAAAAGGGAGGAGAGGAAGGGGATGGAGGAAGGCAGAAGGAGGGTAGGGGAATTGGATAATAGGGCGGGGAAGAGGAGGAGGGGGAGAGGAAGTGGGGAGGAGAGAGAGAGGAAAGAAGATGAGAGAGAGAGAGAGAGAGAGAGAGAGAGAGAGAGAGAGAGAGAGAGAGAGAGAGAAAGAGTTGGTCTCTGGCAGCCAAAGGAAAAGGGAATGGCAGACACGCGGGACCTTGTCAATGGATCTTATACCTTGAGGAGGAAATCTTTAATCTATTTCCTCTGGTCCGAAGACGAGGCGCAGCCAGAGGAGGAAGAGGGAGGGAGGGAGGGATATAGGGAAGGAGGGAGGGAGGGATGAAGGAGGAGGAGGTGGAGGGAAGGCTGGATGGATGGATGGATGGAGGGAGGGAGGGAGGAGGGGGAGGAGGAGCAGATAGGAGGGATGGAGGGAAGAGGAGGAGGGAGGAGAAGGGAGGAAGAGGAGGAGGAGGAGCTCCGAGTGTTTCTTATCGCCGCATGACCCGAGTGCTTTGGGAAACGTGCTTCGGATGCGAGATTCGGATCTTCGTCTCCCGGTCCCTTTTTCTCTTCTTCATCTTAGTATTTTTTTCCCGTATCCTTCTTCTTCTCCTCTTTCTGTCTGTCATTAGAAACCTTCTTTTCTCCCTCCCTCCCTTGTGGGGTATATCAATACAAAAAAAACTCACTAATGCAAAAGATAGATCTCTATCAAATCATCCTTCATTCCTGAAGAAAAAAAAAGGAAGAAGAAAAAAGAGGAGAAGAAGAAGAAAAATGAAATACTAAAAAAATAATCCACAGACTCCACACATCTCAACCCATTCAGAAGTCAATGAAGAAAGATCTCCTCCAAGCTTAATAACACCATGTAAACAAACACATAAAAAGTTAGCCAAGGAGCTGTGATTTATCCATCTTCGTATCTTCTGCTTCGCAAAGCTAGTCTCTCTAAGTTTCTTTTAACATTCCTGGCAGAGCGGAGTCGTCGTCTTGACTGAAGGGAGAGAGTAAGGGGATAGGAGAGGGGAAGAAGGAAGAGGGGAAAGAGGAGAGGGGAAGAAGGAAGAGGGGAAAGAGGTGAAGGTGAGAAACTGGAATGAGGAAAGGAATGGAAGGAAAGGGAGGAAAAGAAGGGAAAGGGGTAAGGATGAGACTCTGGAAATGGATAGGAAATGTACATGAGGAATAAAAGACAGGTAGATAGATAGATAGATAGAGAGAGGGGGGGGGGGAGAGAGAGAGAGAGAGAGAGAGAGAGAGAGAGAGAGAGAGAGAGAGAGAGAGGAAGAGGTAAAAATGGAACTATATACTGTACAGGAAAAGGGTATAAAGGTAAAAGAGGAAGAAAGATAGAAAGGAAAAAAACAAAAAAACAAACAAACAAAAAACGATGAGAAAAGAGAGGACAGGATTAAGACCAGTGAGAAATAGAATAAAAAAAATGTAGTAGAGAAGAAGAAGAAAAAACAATAAGTGAAAAATAACAAGAGACAAAACTTGAAGAAAAGGGAAAAAATCGAACGAAATAGAGAACAGAAAAGTTATACGCAGCAGTTTTTTAATCAAAGGTCAAACTTACGGGTAAGATGATAGTGATGATAATAACAATAATAATGATAATGTTATTGATGGTGATAATAATTACAATAATAATGATAATGATGATGATGGTAATGATAATAACAATAATTATGATAACGATAATGATAATCTTCATGATAATGATAATAGTAATGATGATAATGATAATAACAATAATAACAATAATGATAATGATAAAAGTGATAATGATAATAAGAGTAATAAAGATAATGATAATAACAGTAATAAAGACAATGATAACAATAGCAATAATGATGATGATAAGTGGTAGTAGTAATGAGAGTAATGATAATAAGGGTAATAACAATAACAATAATTATATTGCTAATAATAACAATGACAATAGCAACAAAAATAAAAAACAATAGTATCAATTATCATAATCATGATAATGATTACAATAAGTATGATAATAATGATAATTTTCATAATTACGATTATGATAAGGATAAAGATGATGTTAATAATAATGGTAATAATAATGATAATAATAATACTAATGGTTATGATGATGATGATCATAATGATTGTTAAAATGATAATTCGAGTAACAATAATGATAGCATTAATAATATAACGATAATGATACTGATAACTGGAATCACAACACAAGAACAGCAACAAACGAAAAACAACGCATAATTCTCCACCAAAACAAACAAACAAACAAACAAAAAATATATATGTATATTCTCTAAATTTAACCTCACATTCTTTTTTTCCTTTTATTTTCTTTCTCCACGTGTCTCTTTCTCTCCGTCGCTTTATCTATTCTTCTCCCTCACCCTCTGACCCTTTTTCCAATTCCCTTTCTCCTCTATGCCCCTCTTCCCGTCCCTCTACCCCCCTTCCCCCTACCCCACTCTCTTTCTCCCCGTTCCTTAGCTTGTTCCCCTCCCCTCCTCCATGTCCCCCCCCCCCACTCCCCTATTCTCCCTCTCCCCGTCCCTCACCCCCCCTGTTCCCTCCCCCCTCCCCTCCCTCATCCATCTCCTACCCACCCCACCACCCCCCTAAAGCTATGGTATGTCACTCTCTCCTCCCTCTTTCCCCCTCCTCCTCTCCCACCCCCCCTCCCCCTCTCGGTTCCTCACCCCTCTAGTCCGCCATTGTTTCCCGACCTCTACTCTGTCTTGAGTTTGTGTGTTTGTCTGTTTGTGCGCTTGTCCTTTTCGCTCGTGGGTTTCCTTTGGCTTTTCGCTTTCTTATTGTTTTTCGTACTTTCTTTCTTCGTTCTTATTTTTTTCCCTTTTTCTTCTTTTATTTCCTTTTTCTTCATTTTATTTCCCGTGATTTTGTTTTTTCTTGTTCTTTCCTTCGTTTCCTGTGTATTTCAAATTATTACCATTATTACTTCATTTATCATTTTCTTTAGTACCACTTTCTCGCTCATATCTGTCTCTCCTCATCATATAATCTTATTCGTTTTCTTTCTTTCCTTTCCTTTCTTTCTTTCATCTTATCGCGCCTCTTCTTATTTCCATCTTTTATCTTTCTTATCTTTCTTTCTTACCATCTTATTTTTCGAATATCCTTCTTTTCGTCTTCGTTTCACTGTTATTAATCTTCTTTCCTACTCTTGTTTCACATTTTCATCATTTTCCTTGATAATAATGATAATGATGATGATATTGATTATAATGATGTTAATAGTATTAATAATAATATTAATGATAAATAAGATCATAATAACAAATAACATAAATAATGATAACAATAATAGCAATGATAATAAGGGTAATAATAATAACAATAATAATGATGATGATATTAATGACAATGATCGTGATAATAATGATAAGATAATAAAAATGATAATAGTAATCATAATAGATAATAATGACAATAATGATAAAAAAATAATAGTAATAATGATTAATAAAGGTGATATTAATAGTAATGATAATAATAATAATAATAATAATGATGATAATGAAAATGGTAATTATGATAATACAATAGTAATGATAATAATAATAATTAGAGCAGTAGTAACATTAATAATAATGATAATAAGAATAACAATGATAACAAATTCAGTAACAATAAAATCAAGAAAACAAAGTCATCCCAGATTGAACGTGATCCATGATTAATTAAGCGAGCAAGAAAATTGTGACCTGAAAGTGGGTATTAATTCATTAAGCTAACAGAACAAAAACAAATGACAGCAAACGCACAACAGCAATAATTCATACTCACACATTCCTTTGATAAAGCCGCTAAATCATTTTATAACAGATTAAATTCCAATACCAGCCAGCCACGAGCCAGTAAAGAGCAAAAACAAAGAGAAAAAGAGAAAGAAGGAGAAAAAAACCCTTACCGAAACAAACATAAAATTATCCAAATCACAAGGAGAGAAACATTAGTCATAGGTATAAACAAACAGACTAACGATGTGGCGGCTACAGTAATAAGCCCCGCCTCTCAAAAGGCATCTCTCTCTCCCTTTATTTCTTTCTTTCTCTCGGTCTGTCACTGTCTCTGTCTCTCTGTCTGTCTGTCTCTCTCTCTCTCTCTCTCGGTCTGTCTCTCTCTCTCCCTCTCTTACTCTCTCTCTCTGTCTGTCTGTCTCTCTCTCTCTCTCTCTCTCTCTCTCTCTCTCTCTCTCTCTCTCTCTCTCTCTCTCTCTCTCTCTCTCTCTCTCTCTCTCTCTCTCTCTCTCCATTACTCTGGAAAATTAACTTTTAACATTCGAACACGGAAACGGAATATTTACGTTGGCGAGAATAATAAAACAAGAAACTTTATTTATCTTTTATTTTCATCAAATCAAAGGTTGTATGATTTATTGCTTAGTTTTTGGTCAGGCTTCTATTACTTTGAGGAGGAGGTGTTCTTGCGTTATTTCTAAGGAGAGAGGGAGGGGGGAGAGAGGGAGGGGGAGATATGGGTGGTAGGGGGTGGGATTTTGTGCAGCGAGAAGCGTTCTTTTTTCATTTTATTATCTGAAAATTTCTTTTCCGAATGGGATTTTGTATTCTTTCTGATTTTCGCGGTCGCTGTGGATATGCATTTGCAGTAGTGTTTATTTACAAAAGGAATATGCGTAATGTCCGTGAATTTTTATTATATCAATAGAGTCGTCATGTACAATTCATTTTCAGATCTTGCCATTTCATTTGGTCGGAGATATTAAATTTTAATATATTTCTAGCTCTTCGATTTCTCAAACTTTATATCTTTCAACATATACATTAATGACGTCGCTACAACATCCAACAGATAAACATGAAAATGTTTATACAAGCATATTAGCTTTAAAAATATTTATTACATGTGCCACTATGAGGGAAGTACCACATACCATATCCCGAAGTTCTTTCGACATATTCTAACCTAACCTCAACGGGGTTTACAAACACTCAATACGACCTACTAATCCAAAGAAAATACTATCCCAACTAAAAGCGACGAGTAATACGTACAGATCGAGAGTAATAGAAAAGGAAAATAAATAATGAAAGAGAAGTGGATATATGGAAACGGAGGTTGGGTTGTCCAGACGTACGATCACCTCTCCGCCAGTCGGTCACAGCCAACACTACGGCCAGAATACGGCTCGGGAAGACAGTATGAGTTGAGCCAGTGGGAGGGAAGGACCATGACGCTCCACTGCCCACTTACCGTGCGGTAATGTTGGTCCGTACAAAGTTCGAGACTTTACGATTTCCCTCCTTTCTGCGGGAATGTCTCTCATGGCATTTCTACTTGCAGTGAAATAATTTGCCAATCAAAATGTGGAGTGTTAGCCGCAGAGATGGCAAAGTGCTGGTCACTGTGTGGCAACTGTTAGCGTTTATTGTGTGCTGTGACTCCTCGGTTGTGCACTATAACAGCGAAGAGTGTACGAACCAAGACATCAATGCCCGAGAGAGAGCTCTCACTTGCTCTCTCAAGACTCTTGACGACGATTTAAGAGTCGCGAATCTTACGAGTGTGGCGGTAGACTCTGTTGCGCGCCTGTCCCTTGTGTGCAACGATGTCTACTATTTCCAGAGTGTCTTGTCACCCTACACCCTTTCAGGGTTTGTGCGAGTGCGGGAACTCAATGTGGAATTTTGCAAGATTAGTGAACTGAAGGATAATGCGTTTATTAATCTCAGAAATTTAAGAAATTTAACACTTCGGACTAGAAACTTGGACTGGCCCGTGATGAGCTTGACCGCCAAGCCAGAAGTGTTCCGTCCTCTGCACCAGCTGGAGCGGTTAGATCTCAGCACTAACAATATTTGGGAACTGCCAGCTGGTGCCTTCTGCCACCTCGCCAACCTCAAACTGCTCAATCTAAGTCACAACCACCTGCAGGACATCACGCAGCTGGGGTTCGGCGGGGGTTCCACGGACAGAGGTGTTTCCTCCTGCAGGTCCGACGTGAGTTCGCTCGATCTCTCCCACAACGACGTTACGGTCTTGGCGTCGGGCTCGCTCCAGGGCCTCGAGCAACTGCAGCATTTGTATCTCCAGAACAACGAACTCGGTAAGGTGGACGACAATGCATTCCAAGGTCTGCGAAGCCTTCACACGCTCGACATTTCAAACAACCGCCTGGTGGCGCTGCCGGAGGACGCGTTCGCACACACGCCAGGCCTCATGTACTGTCGGGCGAGGAACAACTCCCTGTCCGTGCTGGCGCCGGGCCTCTTCGGCGGCCTCGACCACCTCGTCGAGCTCGACCTCTCCTACAACGAACTTAAATCCGAATGGTTAACGTCCTCCATCTTCCAGGGGCTCGTCCGCCTCATGCTGTTGGATCTCTCCCACAACAAAATCTCCCAGTTGAACCAGCAGGTCTTCAGCGACCTGTACACAGTGCAGGTCCTCAGGCTCTCCCACAACCAGCTCAAGACGATACCCGCAGCGGCGTTTGCAGCCTGCGTCAATCTGCATACGCTTGACCTGTCGTACAACCAGCTGACAAGCGTACCAGACAAGGCTTTCCAGGGAGTTAGTGTGTTAAGTTTCTTAGCTCTCGACAACAACAAGATCAGTGAAGTGGGTCCAAATTCTCTTAAGAACTTGAGCAGCCTGGAGGACCTGAATCTCAATGGGAATCAGTTAACGGCTATCCCAGAGGCTGTGGGTCATCTAAGGTATCTAAAGACCTTGGACCTCGGGGAAAACCAAATTTCAGACCTTGCCAACATGCCTGTCAAGGGTCTGCAATTCCTCTATGGTCTAAGACTCGTCAATAACAAGATCAAGGGAAACCTTACAAAAAACACTTTTAGTGATATTCCTTCTCTCAAGATACTAAATTTAGCAAAGAATTCCATAACGGCCATTGAAATCGGTACGTTTGATAATAATCTGAATTTACAAGCAGTTCGTATTGATGCAAATCAGCTTTCCAATATAAATGGGCTTTTTGAAACCTTGCCAAATTTGTTGTGGTTGAATGTGTCTGATAATAATATTGAAGTGTTTGATTACCATTTCGTACCCCAAAGTCTAGAGTGGCTAGATTTACATAAAAACAAAATCAGTGAGCTTGGAAATTTTAAAGAAAGACATGACTTGAATTTGCAAACTCTTGATGCTAGTTTTAATAAGTTACAGTACATCAATAGCATCCAGATTCCCGATAGTGTTCAGTTGTTATTTTTGAACGACAACAAGATTTCAGTAGTGGAGCCGTTCACGTTCTTCAAGAAAGTCAATCTGACCCGTGTTGACCTGTTTGCCAATCAGCTGTCAAGGATGGACATGTCAGCACTGAGGCTCTCTCCCGTGCCCGTCGGAAAGTCCCTTCCGGAATTCTACCTGGGAGGGAATCCCTTCATCTGTGACTGCAATATGGAATGGTTGCAGCGGATTAATGCACTAGAACATCGTAGGCAACACCCCACCATTATGGACCTCGAGAGCATTTATTGTCAGATGCCATTTGCTCGCACGGGAGCTTTCATTCCTCTCGTGGACGTGAACCCCTCGCAATTCCTCTGTCAATACGAGACGCACTGTTTCGCTCTCTGTCACTGCTGTGAGTTCGACGCGTGTGATTGCGAGATGACGTGCCCTGATGGGTGTGGGTGTTACCACGATCAGTCTTGGAGATCAAATATTGTCGATTGTTCTCTGCAGGACGTGCAACAAGTGCCTGACCGCATTCCCATGGACGCCACGCAGGCTTACCTGGATGGCAACGACCTGAGGAACCTCTCGTCTCACTCCTTCATCGGCCGTAAGCATTTACAAATATTGTATGTTAATGCTTCTAACGTCAGGTCCCTCGATAACGAAACATTTAGCGGGCTGAGTCGGCTCACGGCGCTCCACCTCGAGGACAATCTCCTCGAGGCACTGCGAGGGAACGAGTTTCAGGGCCTCGAGGTTGTAAGGGAGTTGTATCTTCACAACAACCGCCTGAGATACGTCCATCAACACACCTTCGCCACGCTGTTTCATCTCGAGGTCCTCACTCTCCACAACAACCACCTCATCAACTTCCCCGTGTGGAGACTAGTGGAGAACCCATACCTCAGCCACGTCTCCCTCAGCACCAACCAGTGGTCCTGCCAGTGCCAGTTTGTCGAGTCCTTCGGCATATGGCTGAACGGGAACGAAAGGAAAGTGTCGGACGCGAGAGAAATCAAGTGTTACACTGACGTAGCCGAGGAAGAGCCTGGTTCGTATATCATGGAATTCAACGTGACGACCTGCATGAACACCTCTTCATCTTCGACTGTCATCCAGCCCATGGTGTTGGACAACTTGTTGCATCCAGTTATTGCTACATGTGTCGCCTTTGTCGTCGTAGTCATCTTGCTGTTGTGTTTCGTTTACCGCGGCACCATCCGTGTGTGGATCTACTCGCAATGTGGTTACAGGATGTGCCACAAGAACGTCTCCACCGACGACCGAGATAAATTATTCGACGCTTTT
>BOPN01001769.1:90000-100000 GCA_017312705.2 Penaeus japonicus | reverse complement strand
ATCCCATAACCCACATGGTAAACAAAGCTATGTTGATCTTCCTGGTAATATTTAACGTCATGCAACAGTGCCCCTTGGATTAGCATGTGGTCTTCGTTGCGGAGGAGGGGAAAAGATGTTGCAAATGCTGATTGTAGCAGATTGCAATATAAAAGACGATGTATCGCGAAGCTCTTAAGAGATTTGAGGTCTTTTTCGGATTAATGTGTTGGTGTTTGAGGATTGTAATGGTGATAGGGATGGTGATGATGAGGTGATGGTGATGATGCAGTCGTCATCATCATTATCATTATC
This sequence comes from Penaeus japonicus, assembly GCA_017312705.2. Taxonomy (NCBI): domain Eukaryota; kingdom Metazoa; phylum Arthropoda; class Malacostraca; order Decapoda; family Penaeidae; genus Penaeus; species Penaeus japonicus. Next base: position 99,706 of record BOPN01001769.1, on the reverse strand, counting down.
AATATCTGTCATTAACGATGGTGGTGATGCAGTCATCATCATCATTATCATTATCAATATCAATATCATTATCATCATTATCATCATCACCATCACCATTACTATCCCCATAATCACCATTGTCATCATCATCATTCAAAAAAATGATTTTGTCAATAATGACAATGCTATGATGGTAGTAATGGCAACAGCAGCGGCAACATCACTAGTAAAAAAAATGATAGTAATAACAATAATAATGATGAAAATGAAGGTCATTCTTCTTCTTCTTCACTCCTATTTCTACTACTACTATTTGCTTTGTTGCGGCTACTATTACTACTTCTACTACTACTACTACTACTACTATTACTACTACTGCTACTGCTGCTGCTACTGCTACTACTTTCTAAAATATTAATGAGCTTCAATCTTCCCTCTATAGCCCCATCTTTGCACTCCGTTTTTACTACGACTATTGCTACTGCTGATGATACTATCATCACCACCACCATAACTACTACTACAATTACTACTATTACTACCATCGCCACCACTACTTTACTATTACTACTACAATCATTATTACTACTATAACTACTATTATTACTGTTACTACTATTACTATTTCAGTACTGCTACTGCGGCTACTTGTACCATTGCAGTGATAATAATATAGTAACCATATCTATGGTAATGATAGTAATGATAACAACAACAACAATAACAATATTATTAACAATAATAATAATGATGATAATAGTAATAGTAATAGTAATAATAACGATAATGATGATAATGATAATAATAACACTGATAAAAAAGATAATGATAATGATGATAGCAATGGCACTAATATTACTATTACTGCCATTGATTATTACTAATATTACTATTATTATTAATAATGATGATGATAGTAGTAACAACAGTGATGATAATGATAAAGATTATAATAATGATAATAATAATGGTGATAATGATAATGGTAATAATACTAATGATACTGATAATAATGATAATAAAAATTATAGTTATAAAGACAATAATTATAGAAATAGCAATGAAAAGAGTGATGGTGATAATAATGGTGATAACAAAGGTAATAACAGTGATAATTGGAATTATGATAATGATAACGATGATTATAGTAGGGACAATACTAAAAGTAATAACGTGAATGGAAATGAAAGTCATGATAATGATTATGATAATGATAATAATAGTAATAATAATAATAATAATAATAATAATAATAATAATAATAATAATGATAATAATAATGATAATAATAATAATAGTAATAATGATAATGATAATAATGATAGTAATAATGATGATGATAATAATAATAATAATAATATAATCATTATGATAATACAGATTTTAACAACAAATGTAATAATGGTTATAATGATGATTGCAATAAGGAAATAACAATAAGTGATGATGATGAAAATAATAATAATGATAATGATAATGACAATCATAATCACAATAATAATAAAAACAATGAGAATAATAATGATCAAGATAATAACAAACAAACAAAAAAAACATTAGTAAATACAAACTCAAAACACATCCAACAAACACAGAAACACACACACACACAAACGTAGCTGAGAAAATAAGAGAAAAAGAAAAAAAGAAAAAAGAAAAAAGCAACGAATCAAAATAACATCCATGAAGTATCACACTCATAACGAGAAGCAAAAAGAAAAGCGCTATAAATTAGCACCGAGACAGTTAGCGCAAAAGTTTGTTAGCGGAGATGACACAGAGAGCTTGGCAGGGGATGTAGCTGCGTAAAAAAGCGGTAGGGGCGGGGGGAGGGGAGGGGGGGGGGTTGTTCAACTAGATGTGGAACTGGGAAAGGGGGGTTTTCAAATGGATTTTTGTTATTATCATTATCATCATTACTATCATTATTTTTACTATTATTGCTATTATTATTATCATTATTATTATTATTGTTATTATTACTATCATTATTATTATTATCATCAGTACTATTATTATTATTGTTATTATCATCATTATCATTTTTAATATCACTATCATTATCATCATCATTATTGTTATTGTTACTATCATTATTATAAGTTATATTATTATCATTATCATTATTATTAATATTATTGATAATGATGATATTATCATATCATTATTATAATTAATATCATCATTATCGTTATCAACATCATAATTGCTATCATTTTATTATTATTCTCATTGTTGTCATTATTATTGTTATTATCACTATCACCATTTACCATCATTATCCTAATTGCTATCACTATCAACATTGTTATCATTATTTTTGTCGTTATTATCATTGTTGTTTGTATCAGAAGTAGTAGTTGAGTTATAGTAGTGTTATTAATATTATGATTATTACTATTATTACTATCCTTATCATCTTTGTTGTCATCATTGTTATCATCATTATCATTATTATTATTGTTATCAGCATTATCCTTATTATCATTTTTATCATTATTTTCAGTAACATTATTTTTATCATTATGATTACCATCTTGATTGTTATCTTCATTGTTTTTTATCCTTACCATTATCATCATTTTCATTACTATTGCTATAATTATAATCATCATATCATTTTTCATCTTATTGTCTTCCTTATGATTATCATTATAATCATCATCATTACTATTATGCTTATCATTATTAACATCATTTTTATCATGATTACGATTATCATTATCATTATTGTCATCATTAGTATTATCATTATCCTTATCATCATCACCCTCATTATGTTTTTTATCCTTACTTTTATTGTTGCTATTTCATTAATCATATTACTATTTTTATTTTCAATCTTTCCATCACTGTTTTTGCGCCTTACAAATACAGATTACAATACGAAAAACAAAAGAGTAAGAATAAGACACAAACAAGGACCTAAAACAAACAAACAAGCAAAAAACAGTCAGTCAGGGTGGCCAGAGAGATAATGACCCCTTAATGAATCTCCCATTCTATGACTTCTCCTCACCGTTGCCATGGTGATGACCCGAGCAAGCAAGCTCCAATGGCCTTTTTTCGGGCCAGCAAGCCAGCCTCCCCCGAGAACAGATGGGAGGCTCAGAATACCCCAAGCCAGAGGAAATCGGCTTGCCTCTTTCTTCTCCCTCGCGCAGCTGGTGTTGTAGAGTCCCTTTGGCTCCGACCAGCTGAGACCTAGAGGGAGAGGGAGTAGGATGGGGAGAGGGTGAGAGGAGAAAAGGGTGGGGAGTTTGATAAGGGGGAAATGGGGTGAAGGAATTGAGGGAGAGAGGGGGAGGATTTGAGGATGTGAGGGTGTTGTGTTTCACGGATGAATTGATTTTATAAATAAATAGATAAATAAACAAATATATGTATATATATATATATATATATATATATATATATATATATATATACATATATTTATATGTATGTATGTATATATATATATATATATATATATATATATATATATATATATATATATATATATATATATATATATATATATATATATATAGATATACATACATACATATATATATATATATATATATATATATATATATATATATATATATATATATATACACACACACACACACGCACACATATATATATATATGTATATATATATATATATATATATATATATATATATATATATATATATATATGTATATATATGTATATATATATATATATATATATATATATATATATATATATATATATATATATATATACATACATATATATATATATATATATATATATATATATATATATATATATATATATATATATATATATATATATATATATGTATATATGTATGTATGTATATATATGCATACACACATGTACAAAGTATATTCCACGATTTAGGTCGTAAGATATTTCAATGTTAACGATTGCAGTGAATTCATATTTACCTCATCAGAAGGAACATTAAAAAGAATACATAAAAAAGTTGAAAGGCTCCAAAATATTGGTTTAAAAATCTGCGGGAATTTCTCGTAAAATCTGAAAGCGATGTTGCGAATTTTTAAAGAGAATAAACAAAGTGGAATAGAAAGAAACGGAAAAGGATTCTGTTAAAACACACACATGTACATAGACACACACACACACACACACACGCACACACACACATACTCTCTCAAACAGACAAACGTACATCAATATCATGTACACGCGCTTACAAACACACGCATAAATGTACAATTACAAATTCACATACACACACACACACATACTCAAACACATTCACCACGACTTCTCATGACACACACCGACCCACCACGACATACACCCCCACCCTTACCACCACCACGACCCACACAGACCCACCACGACACATAGACCCACCACGACACAGCCAAACCCACCGCCACGCACACAGACCCACCCAAAGCCACCAAGACACACGCACCAGAAGGAAAGGCATCTGACTCATCTTAAAAGAAGAGGAACTAAACCTGACGTTTCAGCATTTGGGAATTTATCCTTGCAGAAGACGGGGAAAAAAGGAAAGAGAGAGAGAGAGAGAGAGAGAGAGAGAGAGAGAGAGAGAGAGAGAGAGAGAGAGAGAGAGAGAGAGAGAGAGAGAGAGAGAGAGAGAGAGTATGAGTGTGTGTGTGTGTGTGTGTGTGAGAGAGAGAGCGAGAGATAGAGAGGGAGAGAGAGAGAGAGAGAGAGAGAGAGAGAGAGAGAGAGAGAGAGAGAGAGAGAGAGAGAGAGAAAGAGATCCTGTTAGGCTGGCGAAGTCCAATTTGTAATTAACTGCGTCGACTGGCCAAGGTTCTCCAGGTCTTTCGATCACCTTTGCAACCCTTTTTCCCCCTATTTCGCGGGGTGCTTTTCTTTTTCTTTCTCTCCTTCTGGAAAGGAGTGGGTAGGGGACGGAGGAAGAGTGGTGGGTGGGAATAGGAGGTACGGGATAGGGATGGGTGGAGTAAGGATAGGAGGTAGGGGGGGGGTATATGGGAATAGGGGAGGGGGTTAGGGAGGGAGAAAAGGAGTGTTGAGAGGAGGGAGGAAGAGAGGGAGGAAGGGAGGGAGGGAGGGAGGGAGGAAATCTAGGCCATTTCCCTTCCCTTTTTGGTCGATTTCTTTCCTTTTGTTGGAAATAGTGTGGGATTTTTGTAGCTCTCGAAAACAGAATGTGTCATATTCTCCTGGTCTCTATTACTATGTCTCCCTTTTATCTTTGTTTCCTTTGTTTCTCTCTCCTTCTCTCTCTCTCTCTCTCTCTCTCTCTCTCTCTCTCTCTCTCTCTCTCTCTCTCTCTATCTATTTCCTTCCCCTTCCTCCTCTCTCTCCTTCCCTCCCTCTTCCGACTTCCCTCGTTATCTCCTTCCCTTCTCCCTCTGTTCTAGAACTCCACCCTTGCATGCTCTCTGGTAATTCCCTAACAAGATACAATATCCATCAAAAGGGACTCCCACTGAGCTGTTATATTTTGCATATCGTGTTGATATTAAACTGGAAAAAAACACACACACCAAAAACGACACTTTCGAACCGACCTCAAACACAACACCAAACACACTCACATTCCTTGAAAACTGTTTATTCTTCTATTTATAATATTTATCTATCCATTTCCTCTTGATGGTTATGACCCACTTCACGAAACACTTTTTTTTTCTCTCTTTCTTTTTTTTTTCTTAAATGATGATTTCTATCGCGTGAAACCTGTATCAATTAAAACTCCACGATCCCGCACTAACCAGGTTTTCTTAAGTCAGTCCTTTCGGGTGCGTGCGTTCCGGTGCGACTCCACACTTGAGGGCCTTTATTCATGGTCGTTATATCCTGTGGAATCCTCTTTTAATTGGAGCAATGAGGAAAATTAAAGCAATTAATTCGAGTTTTGGGAAAAAAAGAGAGGAGAGAGGAGAGTCGTTCGTATTTAAACTATTAACTTCCAAAGTTTATATAATTCCGATTCTTGTTTTAATGTCGGTCGGTGCACGCTTTCCGTAGCACTTAAGTTGAAGTTTTATGGTCTTTAGTGTTGACGTTTCCTTATTGCTTTTCGTTGAAGAGAATTAATACGTTTGAGTGAATAAACATGTGTATAAACATGCACGGAAGGGGAATATACTCGAAGTCGCACGCATGCCTACCTGCACAAACACATACTCAGACATAAGCAAGCGCAACAAACAAACACCCACACCCACACCCACACGACAAATAAACTCAGAGATTCGACCCAGTCGGATTCACGATGGAAACCTATAAACAGATACGTCGCGTAACGCAATAACAATCATAAAAAAAAAAGAAAAAAAAAATCGAACTGTCTGTAAAGAGATAACCAGAAAATCGATAAACACAGACACACAAATCTATTATTATTACCATAACCTTCATCCTCCCCCCCCCTCTCTCTCCACCCCCAAACCCCCCTCCCCCCTGTTTCTTCCGCCCCCGCCCGCGGTTTGGTTTTGAATGATTTGCAGGTCACACGAACAGTGTAATCGAGTCTTTTTTCTTGGGGAAGGGGGGGGGGGCAGTACCTGAAAGCCATCTTTATTTTTTTGGAATTGGTTGGAATGTGCATATATATATATATATATATATATATATATATATATATATATATATATATATATATATATATATATATATAGAGAGAGAGAGAGAGAGAGAGAGAGAGAGAGAGAGAGAGAGAGAGAGAGAGAGAGAGAAAAGAGAGAGAGAGAGAAAAGAAGAAATAAAAGAAGAAGAACAGTGTACAGGAAGAAGAAACAGAACAAGGAGAGGGGTGGTATTAGGAAAAGAAGGTGAAGGAGAAACAAACAAATAACAGCAAAAAAAGAAAAGAAAAAAAAAGCAAAGGTATTTTAATTTTTCGATTAAATCTTATCCGGTAGTTTTTTTTTTCAATTCTAGATCAACAGAGAGAGAGAGAGAGAGAGAGAGAAAGAAAGAAACAAGTCAAGAAGTTAAAGAAGAAGAGGAAGAAGAAGAAGAAGACCAAGAAAAAAAAAAGAAAATACGAAGACAAAGAATACGAAGTAGTAAAAGAACAAGAAGAAGAAGATGAACAATACGAAGAAGAAGAAGACAAAGAAAAAGGAGAAGAAGAAGAAGAAAAAAAAGAGGAAATCCTTCATCCACCAAAAAGTGGAGACAGCAAACAAACCTCATGGCCGCGGCGTGGAACAGCAGAAGCTGCCGAGGAAAATTGCAGGGCTAAAGAAATGGTCGGGGGAGAGCTTGCAATAAGCATTGATGTGGTCACCTGCAGACAGACAGACCCTTCCCCTCCGGCAACGTTATTTCATTCTCCTTTCTGATATTCAGTGTTTAACCTCTGGGCTGCGGGCGCCTGCTGATGCTGGTCCTGGTGCTACCTGCATGCTGTTCCGTTCCTCCCTTTTTGCAGCTGATGGAATTAGCGCTTCTGTGAAGGGGATTCTTCGCTGTATGAAGGGCCGCTGGGATGGTGTTTATGCTATGCCGATTTTAGTGTTTTTTTCGTTGTTTTATTTTAGTTTGATAAAAAAATATATATATTAGTCTAGTTTTATTGGGAGGGGGGCGAGTGCTATACTGTTGTTCGTGTTTTTTTTGTTTTGTTTTTTCTTTTACAATCATATGTTTAGTTGTTCGCTGTCCCTATCATTTTGCGTTGCAGATGCAGATGTTACCCGTGTTCTATTTTCTCATCTTTGATCTCGGTTGTTCTTAAGGCATTTTTACATCTTTAATACACATACATAGATCCATAACATCTAAACTTATTGATGTGATTAGATTAAATGCAATACAACAGATCAATCAATCAGATAAATCAATCCCTTTGACGACCCAACCAAACATTTCTGTATCGACTTTGTTTCAACATACCTTCGAACAATTTCTAAACACAATAAAAAACAAAAGAAGAAAAGAGAGAGACAAAAAAAGAAAGAAAGAAAAACGAAAAAACAGAGTCATTGCAATAACCAACCTTGGCAACACCGCCAGACACTGTTAAGACGAGCAACAGCTGCGACTCGACAGAGATACAAGTCATAACTCTAAGGTATTCGCACTCCACTATCTACACAATATCAATAAATTGCCTATTATTGTCAAGCAACCGGCGAGTTAGTTCTCGATATATCTGCTATCTGTTTCTTCTTATTCCGAGTTTTATCTTTTTCCTATTGTTATTACCTCTTCTTTTATGTGTATTTGTTTTTGTTCGACTGTTTTATCGATCTAAAATATGGTCTATATATTTTTTCTTCAACAATTGCATTCATAATTTTTATTTTATCGTTTCCATTTCCATTTGTATGGCCCAAATCTTTTCGTGTTACGCATATCTCCCTAATTTCCTTTTATTTTGACTTATTCCTCCCATTTATCTTTCCCTTTTCACTCCTCCTGTTCCATAAACCTTGCCATTTATCACGCCCAATGGCCCTGTCACCTCACGCTGAATTCTCTCTGCCTCTCTTCCTCCTCCTCCTCCCCATCCTCTCTTCCAACTCTCATTTTCCTGTCTTTCCTTATAACTCAGTTTTCTTTTGATATTCTGTCTCTACCTTCATACTATATTCTCCTTCTCTTCTCCTTTTTCTCATTCTTCCTCTCTTTAATTTTCTCTAAACTTTTTTTGAGTACCTTTCTCTACCCGTTGTACTCTTTTCTCCCTTTCTTCTTCCTCTTTTCCCTTTCTCATTTTTCTCCTTTCCTTACTTTGCTTTTCTCCAATTCTATCTAAGCCATCCTCTCCATTTCTTTATCTCTATACTATTCCTGCGACTTCCCTTCTGTACTCCTCTTCACACCCTTTTCTCTTTCTCTCCTCTTTCTCCCACACCCACCCACCCTCTTCGCCCTCCTCCTCTCCTCCTTCCCTCCCATTCCTCCCCCTCCTCCTTCCCTCCCCTTTCCCCCTCTTCCAGTAATAACAATGTGCCAGAATCCCTACGTAATATTTCGTGAATTGTATAAGACATAGGGAGACGGGAGGATAAGCCACCGACAATTGGACAGTAATTGGTTCCCGTGGGGATGTTTTCCTTGACAGATGACGTCCCCATCTCGCAGATTTCTCATGATGAATATGTGTGCTGTATAGGGATGTGTGCATTCATGTGTGTATATATATGCGTGTCAGCGATAGCACGCGCCTTCTAAATTTGAAAAAAGGATGCTCAAAATAGCGGAGTAAGTCCTCTCCGTATGCCTAAGCCTCAGCAGCCTCCATCCGACCGGAGAGGCAGTAGCATCATAAATACCGCGATTACCCCCACCGCATCATCCAATCATTCCCGATACACAATCCCGAATATTCGCTTATGGTGTCGACGCAATCATCGAGAGATAGCATGGTGCGTTGGCCATCTCTCCCTTCCTGCACAATGCACTCGCTTCTCTGATTGCATGGCAGCAAGATCGGCGTTTGCAAGCTGTTTGCAAAGAGCCTCGCAATTGAAGTGTGCTTGTAGATATCTTGGCGTGCGGGGCGATGCAATTTGGCAAAGGAATGAAAAGTTTTGGTATTTTTCCCCTCGCGTTGGACCGAGGGATGTACTCTCTGGTTGCCAAGTTAGAAAATACAACAGATAGAACTGTATGGTATGTTCGGCCGGAAAACGCGCTGTCAGCCTTGCATTAAAGAGAAAACGAGTCTACTGCAAATATCACGCATAATAGATTAATCATTTGTAAACAAAGCGCATTCTACTGTTTAACGATA
>BOPN01001769.1:67500-77500 GCA_017312705.2 Penaeus japonicus | reverse complement strand
TGCATGCGGATGCTGCATACTTGTGTATCTCGTGCATTGCCTGCTTGCCTTTCTTTGAATATTCTCCGTTCATTGGAAAGGGGGAGGGGATTTTCTTGGCGGGGGCGGGTTTCTAGAAAATTGCTGTATCATAGAGTTTTGGATAAACGGACACACACACACACACACACACACACACACACACACACACACACACACACACAATAAAAAATAAAAAAAACACACACACCCACACAAACGCAAACACACACCCGCACCCACAAATACCCCCCCCCCCCCCATACACCGCACACAAACAAACAGAAACACTATGGTAAAAAAAAATAAAGAAAAGAAAAAGAGAGAGAGAAAAAAAAAACTGCATACACCCCACCTTCTACACCATAACAACCGAAGTATCGCCGCGGAGTATTAATGCCATTCTAATTAAAACCACTCCCGGCAAAACGATAACAACCCAGCGATACAGCGAGAAAGCATACCGATGCTGCAGTGAACGCCTCGTATGCAAATTATCTATCCATTGTTCCGAAGCGGCGATGTCTAGACTCCGTTACGCCATATGTTGTTGCTATGAGGACGCCCATAACTTGATGTTGTCACGAGGACTCCGGGTATGGGCTGCATGTCGCTATGTAACGCTGGGGTTTATGAGGCGCTGCATGACGGCTGGTCATGCGCTGAGGGTCGGATGGAGTGGATGACGTGTTTGTAACGTGTTTCGGGGCGGGGAGGGGGGAGGGCAGGGGCGTCGAGGGGAGAAGGGTTAGGGGAATTAGAGGGGTTTGGGGTAAAGGAGGTAGGGGGAGGGGGTTAGTTTTAGAAAGGTAAAAAAGGAGGGGATTTAAGGGTAGGTAGAGGAAAGAAGGAAGTAGGGAGATAAGAGGGGGGGGGGGGGTGCTGCAAAGTTAGGAGTGGGAGAGGTTTGGGAAGAGAGAGAGGTCAGAGGAGGTTCGGAATGAGAGAGGGGGTTGGTGGTGGTATGAGGTTATAGTTTATGAAAAAAAAGAATGTTATGAAGCAAAAAACAATATTCTTAGTTTGTCTTCTTGACAATAATTGACAATAATTATATATAAAAATTAAAAATGACAATAATGATTATGAGGGTGAATTTATTTTTTTAATTAGGAGAAAGTATAACTTTACAGAAATGACAATGACGCTAATAACAATATTGGTAATGTAGATAAAGTCTGTGTTTATTGTAAGGGAAGTAAAATAATAATTAGGACAATAGTGATGATGATGGTAGTTTATGATGACAATAACACATGTTGATATACGATGATAGAAGAACAATAACGACAACAATGATGATAACATTGATAATAATGATAACAATAATGATAATGACAGCAATTATAACAATGACGATTATAATGATAATAATAACGATAGTGATAATGGTAATGATAATAATAATGATGATGATAATAATGATAACGATAATCATGATATTAATGATGATGATAATCATGATAATGATAATGAAGATAATGATGATAAGGATAATAATGACAAAACCGATGATGACGATGATGATAATTATGATAATATTGATAACGATACTACTAATGATGATAAAGATAACAATAAGGATAATTACAATAAATGCAAACAAATTCAAGGGAAAAATAGAGCATCACATTATCAACAAAAAAAATGCATACAGTTTTCATCTCCCAACCTCAGACACACGAACACTTAACACAAAAAAAACAAAACAAAAAACAAAAACGATCCGAGGTAGCAAAGTCTAACCCAACGCTGCAACATCAAACAACAGCAAACAACACCAAACAAGCAACGCGCGCCCTCGTCAAACAACGACTAAAATCAGAGTTGCAAAGTTGCCAAGTTTGCAGACAAGCACCGCGAAAGATATTGCAAAGTATCGAAACTCAAGCTTCTCATATTGCAAAAGCCGCCTACTGCATATTGAAGTATCAACCTTCAAGCCAATTTAACTTTTTTCCCCTTACTTGCACCGTGGGGATGGGGGTGGGGGTAAGAGGACGGGGGGGGGTGAGAGGAGAGGGGATGGTGGGGGAAGGGAAGTGAAAAAAAAAAAACAGGGAAGGGGGGGGGAGGCTAGAGGGAGTGGGAAGAGAGGAAAGGAGATATGGGGGTGAGGAGGGGGAGGAGGAGGAGGGGGGGAAGAGTGGTGGGGTGAGGAGGGGGCAGGGTAAGAGAGGAGGGGCCCAAGAGGGTGGGGAGGGGGTAGAGTGGTGGGGTAAGGAGGGGGGATAGGTGGAAGGGGGCTGGGTAAGGGGAAAGGAGGACAGGCTTAAGGATGCCACAAACCGATTTATGATTGGGGAAATTGCGTACAGTGTGATAGATGGGAGGGTGGAGGCGGGGTAGGGGTGAGGATGGGGTGAGAAGGGGAAGGGGCAGGAGGCTCAGAGTGGGGGTTATGGGTTAGGTTGCTGGGGCTAGTTGGGGAAGATAGTTGGAGGGAAGAGGAGGGTGTCGAGATTGGCTCCATTTAAGAAGAAGAAGAAGAAGAAGAAGAAGAAAAAGAAAACAACTTCATATCATGACACGATCATAGCAAGTCAAACATTCGACGCAACATGCAAATCAACATCTCCATGTCCACACCGTTAACAGACAAACAAACAGACACACAAATCAAACGAAAATACCAAACCGTTCCCAAACAGCCTTGTTCAATCGGCATGGCTTGTTCACGAGGTTCACTAATTGGCACAATTCATGTAACAAGTAACGAGCGGCTTGAACGCGTTTTGAACACGTCCATCAATTTAAATCTTTCCCTCAATCTTGGATATAGATCAATTAGGCAATGTAGGTTTATTAATTGGAATCCGGATTACTTTGATTCTATCAGGCGACGCGAATCCGGCACCGGGAAGCCATCACGGAGCTGATCGATGGGGCACTCGGACGCGCTGTGGCTTTGCACACATGCACAGGTATCATAGGTATATATATATATATATATATATATATATATATATATATATATATATATATATATATATATATATATATATATATATATATATATTTATATATATATATAATATATATATATATATATATATATATATATATATATATATATATATATATATATATAATGGCAATAAATAAATTTAGTGGGCAAGTAAATATGAGGAGGGTGAAGAAAGAGAGAGAGAGAGAGAGAGAGAGAGAGAGAGAGAGAAAGAGAAAGAGGGAGAGAGAGAGAGAGAGAAAGAGAGAGAGAGAGAGAGAGAGAAAGAGAGAGAGAAAGAGAGAGAGAGAGAGAGAGCGAGAGAGAGAGAGAGAGAGAGAAAGGAAGAAAAGTAAGGAAAGCAGAAGTAAGAAAGAAGAGAGAGAGAGAGAGAGAGAGAGAGAGAGAGAGAGAGAGAGAGAGAGAGAGAGAGAGAGAGAGAGAGAGTGAGAGAGAGAGAGAGAGAGAGAGAGAGAGAGAGAGAGAGAGTGAGAGAGAGAGAGAGAGAGAGAGAGAGAGAGAGAGAGAGAGAGAGAGAGAGAGAGAGAGAGAGAGACGACCTCAGGGCACAAAGAAAGAGAACAAGAGAAAAGAAAACCACTGCACGACACCTCCCCCTCCCCCTCCCCCTCTGTTTTCTGATCGCTCACAGACCCCCTCCGAAGGCCAGGCTGAAGACCCATTTCTCCCTCTCTCTGCCTCCCTCTCCCCCCTCTCCTCCTCTCCCTCCCCCTCTGCCCCCCTCCCTCTCCCCTCTCCCCACGATCAAAGATCACTTTCTGATGGCCCTCCTATGTAACTTTGGCCCCGTGACGGAAACGGTGCAGCGGCTCCAGAGAACAACACAGACTGCTACAAAAATTCTTCCCCTCCTATTGTCGGGCGTCCAGTGGAACGGTCGTGTTCCGCTGTTGTCGTTGGGGAAACAGCTGTTGTCGTGTCGGGGTCGGAGACGTGTTTATCTTCGTGTTATGTTTTTTTTCCTTTTTTTCTTCTTTTTTGTCTGTTTCTTGCTATTTCTAATCTTCTCTCTCTCTCTCTCTCTCTCTCTCTCTCTCTCTCTCTCTCTCTCTCTCTCTCTCTCTCTCTCTCTGTCTCTCTCTCTCTCTCTCTATCTCTCTCTCGCTGTCCTCTCTCTTTTTTGGTCTTTCCTTTAGAATTCACACCGTCTTTGTTTCTTTTTTTCCTTTTTTTTGTTATCCCTCTCTCTTTCCCTTTTCTTCACCCTCTTCACGCCCTCCTCTTCATTTGCACTTCCGATGATCTCTTAATTCCCCCGTTTTCTTTGAATCATTCTCTTTTTTATCATATTTCCATCCTCTCTTCCCTTCGTCCCTTTCTACACTACCTCTCCCTCTCATCTTTCATCTGTAATCCTTCTCTGTTTTATCACTCTTCTTCCGTTGTCTCTCTCTTTCTTTTTCTGTTCCTGCATCCATTGTTTCGGTTTTGTGCCCATCCCTCTCTTCACGTACGTATTTTTATCTCGACTTCCCTTCGTCCTCGCATACTTCATTCTAGTGATCTTCGTTCTTTCTCTGCGCTGTTTCCCCTTTTCTCACATTCTTTCCTCTTTTCCTTGCGGCTTTTTCACACCGCTTCATTCGTCGTTCTCGTATTTCTCCTGTCCTATATTCCCTCGTCCTTCCATCTTTCCTTAAGGCGTCTCCTATATGTCTTGTGTCACCTATCACTGTATTTCCAAGACCAAATATATGTGTTTGCACCTATTCTATGTGCATATGTCCTATTATTCCTCCTTTTTCAGTATATTTATATTATCTCAGCTATCTATTCAACCACCCAATGTGCTACTTTTCAATCGTTTCCCTCTTACCCCCCTTTCCATTATCCACGTATCCAACTATTCCGCCATGTGTATGTTCATGCTTTCCACGATTAACCTGTTCCGGCGTCCCTGTGTCCAAAAGTCACATTCACCTAATCTTCTCAAATCCCCTTATATCAGCGGTCCCCTTGTCCCTGCTCTTCTCCCATTCCACTATCTCTGTTTTCCCCCATTCTGCTGCCCCAGTGCTCCCCCCCCCCTCTCCTCTCCTCTCTCTCTTTCTCCTTCTATCCTTCCAACGTGCCTGTATTCAAGCGCGTTACAACCCTTCCACATTCCTCCGTATTTCTTCAATAGCCACTATCCTGTTACAATGTCCTTCATTCTCAACTCTTCTATTTTAATATCTTCTCGTTCCAGCATTCCTGTACCCAACTGTTCTTTTCCGCCATTCCGATGTTCCTCCTTTCCAGCATTATCCGACCCATTTCGTCGTTACTCTTCTTTTTTTCCGATATCCGTCTGTTCCAACCCTTCTGCCATTCCACTATCCCTCCGTCCTCTCATTCCACCGTCCCTCTGTCCCAATCCTTCTGCCATTCCACTATTCCTCTGTCCCCCTATTCCACCGTCCTTCTATCCCAACCCTTCTGCCATTCCGCTATCCCTCTTCCGTCCCCTCATTCCACTGTCCCTCTGCCCCCCCCCCCCCCCCCCCCCCCCCCCCCCCCCCCCCCCCCCCCCCCCCCCCCCCCCGGTCCCGCGACGCGCCGCCCCAACCACACGGCCGGACTCGGCCAGACAACACCCGGAAGTGGCTTGACGTCCCGCCATTTTGTGGTTTTCATGACCCGGCCGCGGGCGGTGTTCGCGCCGAGCCGCCCGTCCAATCTCTGCTTGCTGTGGGCGTCGTGCGGTCGGTAAGGAACGTTGCCGGTCGTGAACAGCGCAGCGTGGGCGTAAGGAGAGAAACAGGTGTACAGGGAAGGCTGAAGCACATTCATGAACACATCACCGAAGCCGTGCTTAAATCACCGTAAAGCTGTGAGAATGGGCGTGATTAGACACCGCGAATATCGGATGATGTGTGTCTGTGGGCGGGTGGGAAGGTGTGGGAGGGCGAAGAGAAGAAAATGAGGAAAAGGGCGTGCATACCGCGGGCGTAATAACGGGCGTGCATAATTTGGTCACGGAGGTGGGCGTGCAGAATGAGACTAAAGATGGGCGGATGTTAAACTAATGGTATCCAGGCCTCATCTTCACCTCTAATAACAGGGATAGCCAGAGTGGAGCGCAGTGGAAGATCACGGTTGAAAAAACGGATCTTTGCATTGATAACGTGGTTGCAAAGTTGCATTATTTTCTGTATTTTTTATATCACGCTTGTGTATTATTTTTGTATTAGTGCTCTGCCTCTTCTTTTTTTTGGCGTGTTGGTCCTTTTATTATCATTTTTGTCATTATCATCAATATTATTATCCATATGATTATTATTGACATGTGTGTACATATTCCCTCGCTGTTTCTCTCTCCTCTGCTTCAACAAAAACATATAAACCACACACACACACGCACACAGATAGACACAAACACACACACACTCACACATAAACACATACACAAACACACATACACACACACACATAGACACAAACACACACACATATATACATATAAACACACACACACAAACAAACACACACTCAAACACATACACATATATACACATAAACACATACACACACACACATAAACACACACACACATACACATACACATACACACACATATACACCCCGGTCCCCAAAAAAACACACAACCCCTCCACCCCCACCCCCACCCCCCAACACCCACGCACATAAAAAAAACCTAAAAACTAAACAAATAAGCGACCGATCTAAATTCCCTCGGACGACCCCCGCCATAACGGCCATCGTCGCCGTTCCTCCAACTCATACAAATTCAAGAAACCCAAGAAACCATGTCGACCCGTGACACTCCGCCACTTAATTGATATATTAAACAAGTCCTAGAGCGACAGTAGTGTAAGAAAAAAAGAAGAAAAAAAGAGAAAGAGAGAGAGAGAGAGAGAGAGAGAGAGAGAGAGAGAGAGAGAGAGAGAGAGAGAGAGAGAGAGAGAGAGAGAGAGAGAGAGAGAGAGAGAGAGAGAGAGAGAGACCGAGAGAGAGAGAGAGAGAGAGAGAGAGAGAGAGAGAGAGAGAGAGAGAGAGAGAGAGAGAGAGAGAGAGAGAGAGAGAGAGAGAGAGAGAGAGAGAGAGAGAGAGAGAGAGAGAGAGAGAGAGAGAGAGAGAGAGAGAGAGAGAGAGAGAGAGAGAGAGACGACCTCAGGGCACAAAGAAAGAGAACAAAGAGAGAAAGAAAACCACTGCACGACACCTCCCCCCTCCCCCCTCCCCCCTCTGTTTTCTGATCGCTCACAGACCCCCTCCGAAGGCCAGGCTGAAGACCCATTTCTCCCTCTCTCTGCCTCCCTCTCCCCTCTCCTCCTCTCCCTTTTCCCTCTCCCCTCTGCCCCCTCCCTCTCCCCTCTCCCCACGATCAAAGATCACTTTCTGATGGCCCTCCTATGTAACTTTGGCCCCGTGACGGAAACGGTGCAGCGGCTCCAGAGAACAACACAGACTGCTACAAAAATTCTTCCCCTCCTATTGTCGGGCGTCCAGTGGAACGGTCGTGTTCCGCTGTTGTCGTTGGGGAAACAGCTGTTGTCGTGTCGGGGTCGGAGACGTGTTTATCTTCGTGTTATGTTTTTTTCCTTTTTTTCTTCTTTTTTGTCTGTTTCTTGCTATTTCTAATCTTGTCTTTCCTCTTTTCACTCGGTCTGATTCTCTCTCTCTCTCTGTCTCTCTCTCTCTCTCTCTCTCTCTCTCTCTCTCTCTCTCTCTCTCTCTCTCCCCCTCTCTCTCTCTCTCTCTCTCGCTCTCCTCTCTCTTTTTTGGTCTTTCCTTTAGAATTCACACCGTCTTTGTTTCTTTTTTTTTGTTTTGTTATCCCTCTCTCTTTCCCTTTTCTTCACCCTCTTCACGCCCTCCTCTTCATTTGCACTTCCGATGATCTCTTAATTCCCCCGTTTTCTTTGAATCATTCTCTTTTTTTTATCATATTTCCATCCTCTCTTCCCTTCGTCCCTTTCTACACTACCTCTCCCTCTCATCTTTCATCTGTAATCCTTCTCTGTTTTATCACTCTTCTTCCGTTGTCTCTCTCTTTCTTTTTCTGTCCCTGCGTCCATTGTTTCGGTTTTGTGCCCATCCCTCTCTTCACGTACGTATTTTTATCTCGACTTCCCTTCGTACTCGCATACTTCATTCTAGTGATCTTCGTTCTTTCTCTGCGCTGTTTCCCCTTTTCTCACATTCTTTCCTCTTTTCCTTGCGGCTTTTTCACACCGCTTCATTCGTCGTTCTCGTATTTCTCCTGTCCTATATACCCTCGTCCTTCCATCTTTCCTTAAGGCGTCTCCTATATATCTTGTGTCACCTATCACTGTATTTCTAGGACCAAATATATGTGTTTGCACCTATTCTATGTGCATATGTCCTATTATTCCTACTTTTTCAGTATCTTTATATTCTCTCATCTATCTATTCAACCACCCAATGTGCTACTTTTCAATCGTTTCCCTCGTCCCCCCCCCCCCTTTCCATTATCCACGTATCCAACTATTCCGCCATGTGTATTGTTCACGATTCGCACGACACCTTGTTCAGCAAATTCTTAAAATCCAAAAGCCCATCTGCTCTACCTTCTAAATCCCATATCAGGCTTTAACCCTTGTCCGCTTTTCCATTCCACTATCTCTTGTTTCTCCATCGCTGCCCCAGTGCTCCCATCCACCACCCCGTCTCCTCTCCTCTCCCTCTTTCTCCCTCTATCCTTCCAACGTGCCTGTATTCAAGTGCGTTACAATCCTTCTACATTCCTCCGTATTTCTTCAATAGCCACTATCCTGTTACAATGTCCTTCATTCTCAACTCTTCTATTTTAATATCTTCTCGTTCCAGCATTCCTGTACCCAACTGTTCTTTTCCGCCATTCCGATGTTCCTCCTTTCCTGCATTATCCGACCCATTTCGTCGTTACTCTTCTTTTTTTCCGATATCCGTCTGTTCCAACCCTTCTGCCATTCCACTATCCCTCCGTCCTCTCATTCCACCGTCCCTCTGTCCCAATCCTTCTGCCATTCCACTATTCCTCTGTCCCCCTATTCCACCGTCCTTCTATCCCAACCCTTCTGCCATTCCACTATCCCTCCGTCCCCTCATTCCACTGCCCCTCCCGCCCCCCCCCCCCCCGGTCCCGCGACGCGCCGCCTCAACCACACGCAACACCCGGAAGTGGCTTGACGTCCCGCCATTTTGTGGTTTTCATGACCCGGCCGCGGGCGGTGTTCGCGCCGAGCCGCCCGTCCAATCTCTGCTTGCTGTGGGCGTCGTGCGGTCGGTAAGGAACGTTGCCGGTCGTGAACAGCGCAGCGTGGGCGTAAGGAGAGAAACAGGTGTACAGGGAAGACTGAAGCACATTCATGAACACATCACCGAAGCCGTGCTTAAGTTACCGTAAAGCTGTGAGAATGGGCGTGATTAGACACCGCGAATATCGGATGATGTGTGTCTGTGGGCGGGTGGGAAGGTGTGGGAGGGCGAAGAGAAGAAAATGAGGAAAAGGGCGTGCATACCGCGGGCGTAATAACGGGCGTGCATAATTTGGTCACGGAGGTGGGCGTGCAGAATGAGACTAAAGATGGGCGGATGTTAAACTAATGGTATCCAGGCCTCATCTTCACCTCTAATAACAGGGATAGCCAGAGTGGAGCGCAGTGGAAGATCACGGTGGAAAAAACGGATCTTTGCATTGATAACGTGGTTGCAAAGTTGCATTATTTTCTGTATTTTTTTATATATATCACGCTTGTGTCTTACTTTTGTATTAGTGCTCTGCCTCTTCTTTTTTGTGTGTTGGTCCTTTTATTATCCTTATTGTCATTATCATCAATAGTATTATCCATATGATTATCATTGTCATGTGTGTACATATTCCCTCGCTGTTTCTCTCTCCTCTGCTTCAACAAAAACATATAAACCACACACACACACACACACACACACACACGCACACAGATAGACACAAACACACACACACTCACACATAAACACATACACAAACACACATACACACACACATAGACACAAACACACACACATATATACACATAAACACACACA
>BOPN01001769.1:60000-62500 GCA_017312705.2 Penaeus japonicus | reverse complement strand
ATCTGCTGGCGTCTCAGAGAATGGTCCTAACAAGAGATGAAAAAATCGTATTTCTAAGTTGGAAATCCGACTTAATTCTCCCTATTCTTCCTCCCCGCCGGTCCTTACTGAATGACATCCGCAGGTGGACTTAATGCAACGGGTGCAACACAGCCCGGAAGACACATAACAGCCGGAGGGAGAGACACGGGTAGAATACAAAGGGACACGGACACATGGCATAGGATACATTAGGCCAGAACAACAAGAGATACATACAAAAAGACACTAGGGAATAATAGATCCATCGAGACAAAATAGCACGGGTTGCTAGTACGAAGGCCGATGAAAATACTACTTCGAGAAAAGGTGGTGTTGATGGTAATGATGTTGTTGATAATAATGATAATGATGTTGATAACGATAATGGTAATTTTGATAAATGATAATGCAACAGGATATCGAACGAAGAGCAACCCCCAAAACCAACTAACTT
Source organism: Penaeus japonicus (assembly GCA_017312705.2). Lineage (NCBI taxonomy): Eukaryota > Metazoa > Arthropoda > Malacostraca > Decapoda > Penaeidae > Penaeus > Penaeus japonicus. Next base: position 62,025 of record BOPN01001769.1, on the reverse strand, counting down.
TTAACCCTTTCGATCCAGACACAACACGAGGCATGGCAATACCGACCTCACCTGCTTCAAAAACATTTTCGCGACTATAACCAACAGAAATATTGATCGCAGAGACAATTACAGATAGTCGGCTACGTGGGTGGGTGTCCGCGGCAGCAGTTGTGCGTTGAATTGTCCAGTCTGTGGGCGTGAATAGAAAGTTAGTTATGGTATTATAAGATGTAATTGACCAAACGACAATGTTGGCGTGTTGGTAATTTTGAACTGTGGTGTGGATTTTTTTTTTTTTTTTTCATAGGGGGAAGGGGTGTGAATTTATGCTTTGTGGGTTTTTGTTTTGATTGGCACATACGTGAGGGCATATAGACACGCGCTCTCATATGTGTGCTCTATAGTCACGTACATATGAAACACACACAAACACACACACACACACACACACACACACACACACACACACACACACACACACACACACACACACACACACACACACACACACACACACACACACACACACACACACACACACACAAACACACACACACACACACACAACCACAACCACAGTCGTACAGAGATATTCCACATCTAAAACAATACACACACACACACACACACACACACGCACACACAGATACGTATATACGACTATGTATCTGAATACCCCAATATACACCTTTAGTTGTGGATACGCGGTCGTACAATACATGAATATACAAGCCAATGCATCTGAACAGAACCTTAAAGTGCATGGATGTATATTACACGCCTGGACAAAGTAACTGATTCCCCTTTGAGTGTGGCATGCGACACGTAGGAAGAGATACAGTCAAATAGGAGATAAAAGTGATTTGTGAGGAGGACTGAGAGAGGGAGAGGGTGTTGGTGTGAGGTGGGTGGGGGTGGGGTTAGGTAGGGGGGGTAGTAGGGGTAAGAGAAGAGGGGAGGGAGGGGGTAGTTTCGGGAATACAGGGTGTGTAGGTACATGTGAGTGTCTAGACTGCTTATGATGTAGCACATACACGCACGCACACGCACACACACACACACACACACATATAAAACGAGGTGACACACGCCCCTCGGCCATGAGTCAGCCATTCCCTCATGACATGATACAATGCCAGCGTTGATGTGTTGTGCTTGAATCAATCATGTCTGAAACATGTCGCGAATCAGCTGTGTGAGGGGGAGGAACCGGCATTGAATTTACGGGCGTGCGATAGATGGAAGTGTGGGTGGGGGTGAGAGTGGGGGTGGGGTAGGTGGGTGGGGGTGAAGAGGAAGTGGAGAAGGAAAAGTGGTCGATGAGGAGGAGTGGAGAGCGGGGTGGGGTGGGGGTGGGGGTGGAGGAGATAGAATAGTGGATGAGGAAGTGGGTGGAGGAAAAGAGATGGATGGTGATGATGGTGATGATGACGATGAGGCTAATGATAATGATGCAAGTAATAGTGATGATTAAGGTTATGAAACTGATGATATTTTAATGATAATGATAATTAAGGTGATGATCATGATTAAGATGATAATGGTAATGATAATGAAGATGTGGAAAATAAAAGATAAGGAGGATAGGATGAAGCAGGGATAGGAGGATGGAATAGGAGTAGGAAGAGGAGAAAGAAGGAAAATACTGACTGAGTGTGAAGTATACGAGGTGGAAAATATTGACGGAAGGAGGATGATGAGAAGAAAAAAGGGAGATGGTGATGAAGGAGGAAAAGGAAGATAAATGAGAAGGAAAAAGAGAAATATATATTAAGGAGAAGAAAAGAAGGGAAAGAGAATACAAACAAAAAGTAAAAATTAAAGAAAATGAAAGAGATAGGCATTGATATTGATGTTAAAAGAAAAAAATGCAGATTAAGACGATCAAAATAAACAGAATATCAGTGAATCAGAAAGAAAACGAAAGAGGGGAAGAAAGAAAGAGATGAAAAAGGTTATAACAAAGAAACAAAACAATAATGAAATACAAAAAGCAACAACAACAGTAACAACAAGCATCTCCAAGAGAAGCGAAAAATAACG
>BOPN01001769.1:20000-30000 GCA_017312705.2 Penaeus japonicus | reverse complement strand
CTCTCTCTCTCTCTCTCTCTCTCTCTCTCTCTCTCTCTCTCTCTCTCTCTCTCTCTCTCTCTCTCTCTCTCTCTCTCTCTCTCTCTCTCTCTCTCTCTCTCTCTCTCTCTATCTATCTATCTATCTTGTTCATTCTATTTCTTTCTTTCTTTCTCTCAACTTTCATTTTTGGCCTTTCCCTCAACTCTTCTTTATTTCTTCCTCTTAAACCCTACCCCTCTATTCTCTCACTCTTGTTCTCTCTCCATCACCCTCATCTATCTCCTCTCTTCGTCCATATCCTTATCTCTCCTTCTCTCTCTCTCACCTCCCTCCTTATTTCTCTTCCCTCTCTCCTCATTATCACCTATATCTCTCCTTCATTCTATCTCTCCTCCTCCTTTTTCTCCCCCCCCATCTTTTTCTCTCTCTACTCCTTTTTCTCTCCCCTTCTTCTCCCTCTCTTCTCTCCCCCCTTCTTCTCTCTCTACTCCTTCCTCTCTCCCCTTCTTCTCCCTCTCTTCTCCCCCCCATTCTTCTCTCTCTACTCCTTTCTATCTCTCCCCTTCTTCTCTTTCTACTCCTTCCTCTCTCCCCTTCTTCCTCCCTCTCTTCTCTCCCCCCTTCTTCTCTCTCTACTCCTTCCTCTCTCCCCTTCTTCTCCCTCTCTTCTCCCCCCCCATTCTTCTCTCTCTACTCCTTTCTATCTCTCCCCTTCTTCTCTCTCTACTCCTTTCTCTCTCCCCCTTTTTCCTCCCTCTCTTCTCTCCCCCCTTCTTCTCTCTCTACTCCTTCCTCTCTCCCTTCTTCTCCTCTCTTCTCCCCCCCATTCTTCTCTCTCTACTCCTTTCTATCTCTCCCCTTCTTCTCTCTCTACTCCTTTCTCTCTCCCCTTTTTCTCCCTCTCTTCTCTCCCCCCTTCTTCTCTCTCTACTCCTTCCTCTCTCCCCTTCTTCTCCCTCTCTTCTCCCCCCCCCATTCTTCTCTCTCTACTCCTTTCTATCTCTCCCCTTCTTCTCTCTCTACTCCTTTCTCTCTCCCCTTTTTCTCCCTCTCTTCTCTCCCCCCATTCTTCCCTATCTCCCTATCTCCCCTTCAATAACCTCATCGGGCAAATCTTTCACTTTAGTCCAACGGCAAATATATCACGTAGAGACACGCTGATTGTCCTTTTATCAGAGGGAACTTATCTTCGTATTGTTGTTTACGGCCGCACGTACCATAGGCCATGGGAGCGGGGGGAGGGTGGTGGGGGATGGAGGGGAAGGGGGGGAGAAAAGGGGGAAGGGGGAAGGGGTAGGGGAAGGGATATGAGGAGGGGGAAGGGGGAAGGGATAGGAGAAGGGGGAGGAAGGAAGAAAGGGGGAAGGGGGGAGGGAAGAAAAAAGGGGAGGGAGTGGTAGGGAGTAGGGGAGCAGAAGGAGGGGAATGTAGAAGGAGCAGAGAAGAGGAGTAGGGGAAGGGGTGGAGGGCGGAAGAGAAGGAGGGGAAGAGAAGGAAGGAGGAAGGAAGGGGAGGGGAAAGTGGTAGGGGTAGGGACAGAAGGAAGGGGAATGAAGGAAAGGAAAAGGAGGAAGGGGAAGGAAGGAGATTGGAGAAAAGGGAAAGGCGAGGAGAAGGGGGAAGGGGAAAGGGAAGGGGGGAGAGGAAGGGGAGGAAGAGGAAAACGGAAGAGAATAAGAAGGAATAGTGAAGGAGTGGGAGTGGGATGTCTTAAAACTTATGACATTTTTTCTCAAAACTTCTTTTCTTTTACAACGATGGGACGAAAGAAAAAGAGTCAGTTTGATTCGAGATTAATCGAGGTTTCAAATCACGGAAGAGATGTGAGATTTCTTTTTTTGATTTGTAGGTTTGGAAGATTTATTAATTAGTTTTTTTTATGTTATGTCTCTCTTTCTCTCCCTTTTTCGCTTTCTCTCTCCCTCCCTCTCTCTCTCTCTCCCTTTCTCTCTTTCTCTCTCTCTCTCTGTTAACCTCTCCTCTTTCTCTGTCTCTATCTCTCTGTTTTTTTTCTATCACTCTGGTGTTTATCTTATACTCAATTACACACACACACACACACACACACACACACACACACACACACACACACACACACACACACACACACATATATATATATATGTATATATGTCTGTGTGTATATGTCTATTTGTGTATATAGATGATATTTAGAAAAAAATAGATACAAGTTAAAAGAAAAACAAAGAAATAAAGGCAGAAACATTTAAATTAAAACTTGGAGGAAAAAACTCGAAATTCCGAACAAAAATTTCTAGCAAGCAACACAAGACTAAATAATTTCCAGTCATTAAACCTGAATAAGACTGGTAGGAGTGGGGGGGGAGGAGAAGAGAGAGAGAGGGGAGAGGGGGAGAAGGGACGGGGAGGTGTATTTGCAAGAGAAAGAAGGGAGGGGCATGTTGCAAATATAGCAAGCATAATATCAAACGATTGAATGCAATTTTCAAGTCCAAGAAACGATGCTAAGATAAGGTTTCAAAATCTCATTATCTCCCAGCGTGAGGTCAGGTGATGCTGGGAGGCGGGGGGAGGGCTAGGTGGTGGTGGGGGGAGGGAGGGACGGTAAGAGGGGGAGGTAAGAGGTCACAGGTCAACTACGATGCAATAATGCAAAGGCTTGTGGGGTACGATACGTGGGTACCCCTTCTCTCTCGTTGGCTGTTGGTATGAGAATAGACAGTGTTATCGGTGGACCCTTTTTATCTGTACCATAATTATCATCATCACTATTACTGCTAATGATATAATTACTGTTATTGTCACTACTACTGCTGTCACTATATTTTTTACTACTACTATTACTAGTATTGTTACTACCTCTGCTATAATAACAATTATGATAACGATAAAAATGCTGATAATGATAATGATAATAATCATAATGATAATGCTAATGATGATAATATTGATTATAAAAAGGATAGTTATAAGATAATGACCATAAAAATTATGATAATTATAAAGATAATTAATGTTATGATAATAACAATAATGATATTGATAAAAAAGTAATGATGAAGATGATAATAATATCAATTATGAAAATAATGATAATGATAATAATGATAGAAACAATAATGATGATGATAATAATGATAATATTAGTAATCATGATAATGATAATAATCATAATGATGATGATACTACTACTACTACTACTACTAATAATAATAATGATAACGATAATAATATTGATAATAATAATGATCATGATAATAACAATAATGATAATGATGATAATAAAGATAACAATAATAATGATATTAACTATGGTAATAATAATGGCAACAATGATAATATTAGTAATAATAATGATAATAATGATAATGATAATAATAATAGTTAAGATTGTAGTAATAGTAATATCAATAACAGTAAGGATGATAATAACAATGACAGTGGTGATAATGATAATAATGATTATGTTAATGATACAAGTATTAATGATCAATAATAATGATGATAAGGAAGATAATAATTGTAATGATAATGATGATAATGGTAATGATAGTGAAAGGGTGACATTAATGATAGTTATAACAATGAGGATAATATTATTAATGAAAATAAGAGTGAGGATCATGATAATGACAATGATAATAATAACATTAATGATAATTATTGTAGTAATAAGAATTATGATCATGATAATGATAATAAATATGATATGAATGATAATAATGAAAAGTTAATAGTTAGAATTTATAATAACAACATTAATAATAATAATTACAATAAAATGATAGCAATAATGATAATAGCAATATCATCGCTATTGATGTTATTGTTATCAATATTACAATTATTATTGATATCATTATTCTTAGAACCAGAAGTTCCCTCTCCCTCCCTCCCTCCCTCCTTCTATTACTCTTTCTCTCTCTCTCTTACTCACCCTCCCTCCCTCGCTCCCTTCCTCTCTCTCTCTTTCTCCCTACCTCTCTCACCCTCCCTCCCCCTCTCCCTTCCTCTCTCTTTCTCTCTCTCTCTCTCTTCTCTTTCTGTCTTTCAGTTATTGTGTTTTCGAGGACTTTTCCTCCTAATCCTAAGTTGCCTGTAAATGATAATTTAAGATTCCTCTATCATTTGTTTCACAGAGATAAGAAGCAAGGGGTGAAAAGGATTTTTTTTTTTTTTTTTTTTTTTTTTTTTTAGAGGTTCTTGATAATGTAAAACGTCAGTTAGATTAGCAATGCACATCTTTTTTTCCCCTTTGTATATCTTTCTGTTCTTCTGTCTAAATGTATATTTTTTTAAATTTTATTCTATTGTTTTTCTATCGTTCTCTTCCACTATCTTCTTATTTTTTTTATTTTTCTCCCTCTTGTTCCCCACCCTACCTATCTACATATACTAATTATCATTTTTCATCCCTCACCATTTCTTCCGCTATGCATATTTATTTCTCTCCGTCCCACGATTCTTCCTATCTATTCCTCTCCCTTTTCCTTTATCCTCCCTTGCTTCCTCCTCCATCCTCATTCCTTCCTCGTAAAACCCTCCTTCTCACCTCCATCACTGGTTAAGCATCCCGCAGTCTCACCCAGGCTAAACGTTTAGTGTAACCAGCTGAACGAGTCCCACCATTGTCAGCTGTGACTTTCACACTATACAGCAGAGAAGGAAAAAAATAGAATCGAAAAGTAGTCAACCACGCCCACACGCCCATAAGCACGCACATAGGTATTTATGTTGTTTTTTTGTTAATAATTTTATTTGGCAGCAGTCTATGTAGATAATCGTATGGGTTGTAAGGAAGGGGGGTATAAAAGAAAAGAGTGAAATAGGTGGATAAAATTTATAGGTAGAGAGATAGATAGAAATAGATAGACAGATATATAGATAGATAAATATATATATATAGATAGATAAATAGATAGATAGATAGACAAACAAACAAAGAAAGGAAGAAAGATGAAAAGAGCCACAGAAAGAAAGAAAGAAAAAAAAACAAAAACAAGAGCAACAGAGATAAAGAAAAATAGAAAGAACGAAAGAAAAAAAAATGAAAACAATGAAAAAAAGAAGAACATCCGCAAAGGAAAAGAAAAGAAAAGAGAAAAAAAAAGAAGCAAAGAAATTAATCCCACCAAAGAGACGGAGAGCCACACACACCTCTTAAACTCGACCTTCATTGCAATTTACCTCCCTCAGGGCCAGGGGAAAAAAAGACCAAGAAAATGACACACGGTGGGGGAAAAAAAGGGGGGGGGGGGGAAAGAGAAAGAAAAAAAAGATGAATCTCCAACATTTTGGCCGACCTTAAGCACGGGGCTGCCGGAGTACTCAAAGGGGATCTTTAGTATGCTCCTTATAGTCGATCTACCGAGAGCCCAATTTTGCATAATATACCCCTCCCGAGAGCCATAGAGCCGCGTCGATTCGCCGATGGGATGAGTAAGGATGGCTTATCCTTTGGGCGTTCTTCATAGGTGGGTGTCTTTTTTTTTTATCTTTTATCTGTTTTTATTCATTTGCTTTTTTATCTCTTTTTATTCATTTGCATTTTTATCTGTTTTTATTCATTTGCTTTTTTTTTATCTCTTTTTATTCATTTGCTTTTTTATTTTTATTTTTTATTTTTTATTTTTTTAGGTTTATTGGTTTTGTATTTTGTTATGCCAGTGGGTGAAGGTGAAATTGCAATTTGCTACTTTCTGTATATTATTGATTTATCTAATATGGTTATTGCGATTGATATCATGATTAACATTATTATTGTCATTATTGTTGTTGTTATCAATATCACTTATATGTTTATGCTATTATCATTATTTTCATGATTATTATTATTGTTATTATTATTATCATTATTATCACAGTTATTATTGTCATTATCATTACTATTATCATCATCAATATCATCCTCATCCTCATCATCCTTATCATCATCATCATCATCATCATTACCATTATCATCATTATTATCACTACTATAATGATCCCGGAGGCGAAGTGTCCCCCCCACTTCCTTCCCCTCGATCACCGTCGATAACCGCGGCGACGAGGAAGCCCGACCGCCGTGAATTTCACACTTCACGCACTCTGGAGATGATGATCCTTCAAGGCAGACGGACGCACGTGCTCCTCCTGCCACGCGCCGTCTTAATCTTTTTTTTTTTTTTTTTTTTTTTTGAGGGGGGGATGTTTTTTTTTTCTTTTTCTTTTTCTTTTTTCTTTCCTTTTTGTCTTCTTGTTCTTTTTGTTATCTCTCTTCTCTCTCTCTCTCTTTTTTTTTTTTTTTTTTTTTTCTCTCTCTTCTCTCTCTCTCTTTTTTTTTTTTTTGTTCTTAGGAAGGAATGTTGTTGATCGTTTTGGAGGATAAGGGAGGGAGGGAGGGAGGGAGAGAGAGAGAGAGAGAGAGAGAGAGAGAGAGAGAGAGAGAGAGAGAGAGAGAGAGAGAGAGAGAGAGAGAGAGAGAGAGAGAGCGGTATTTCTGTATTTCACATTCTTTTCTCTTTATCATTCATAACAAGAAAGGATTTATATAAAAAGGAAGAATAAGATGAAGAATAATAATGATAAGAAAAAGGACTAAAAGAAGACGAAGAAGAAAAAGAAGAAATTAGAGAAGAAGAGGAGGAAGATGAAAAAAGACGTAGAAAAAGGAGAAAAACAAAAAGACGAAGATGAAGAAGAAGGAGAAGAAGCAGAAGCCGCAGAAGAAGACAAAAAAGGCGAAGAAGAAGAAGAAGACGAAGAAGAAAACGACGAAGAATAATAATAAGAAGCAAAAGCCACAGAAGATGACGACAAAAAAAGCTAAGAAGAAGAAGAAGACGAAGAAGAAAACGAAGAAGAAAAATGAAGAGAGGAAGCAGAAGACGAATGATAATAAGAAAACGAAAAAGAAGACGAAGAAGATTAAGATTAAGAAGAAGCAGAAGAAGACGAAGACGAAGAAAAAGAAGAAGGCGAAGAAGAAGAAGATGAAGAAGGAAACAAAGACGAAGAATAAAAAGAAGAAATCAAAGAATAAGTAAAAGACGAAGATGAATAAAAAGAAGGCGACGAAAAAGATGCCAAGAGAGAGGATGTTTCCCTCGGCGAAGATTTACAGTCTGATCTTAAGTGATTGTGTCATACAGCGCGGAGGTCGAATGTTAAAAGCACTAAATCCGGCTCGTGTTTGGGAGGGCATTTCACCGCCCGCTTCGAGAATTAGAAGTCAAGGTGATGGGATAACGCACTCTTTCTCTCTGTCTGTCTGTCTCTTACGCACTCTTTCTCTCTGTCTGTCTGTCTCTTACGCACTCTTTCTCTCTGTCTGTCTGTCTCTTACGCACTCTTTCTCTCTGTCTGTCTGTCTCTTACGCACTCTTTCTCTCTGTCTGTCTGTCTCTTACGCACTCTTTCTCTCTGTCTGTCTGTCTCTTACGCACTCTTTCTCTCTGTCTGTCTGTCTCTTACGCACTCTTTCTCTCTGTCTGTCTGTCTCTTACGCACTCTTTCTCTCTGTCTGTCTGTCTCTTACGCACTCTTTCTCTCTGTCTGTCTCTTACGCACTCTTCTGATGGCTGTCTGTATGGCCATGTCTGTCTGTCGTTTTTGCCTCTTTTTGTATTTTTGTCTGTATACTTATTACCCCTGTTTTTTCGTTTTCTTTTCCTCTATTTTTTTGCTCTCTTATTCTCTTTTTCACTTTCTCTGTCCCTCTCCCTCCCTCTATCGCTCTCTTTTTTTTCCTTTCTCGTTTACTCCTCTTCCTCTCTTTTTTTTTTCTCTCGCTTCCTCTCCCTCCCTCCCTCTCTTTTTTTTTACCTCTTCCGTTTTCTCCCTTTTCTCTTATTTTAGCTCTCTTGCACTTTCTATTTCTCTCTTGCTTCTTTTCTCTCCCTCTTTCTCTTTCGTTTCTCCTCTTCCTTTTTCTTCATTTTTTTTTGTTCTCTCTTACTCTTTCTATTTCTTTCTCGCACTCACTCTTCCTCCTTCCCTCTCCCTCTCTCTCTTTTCTTCTTCAGACTAATGAAATCTTGCTACGACTGAGAAAAGAGACTGTAAACCGGGCGAGATATTAGCCAAGATTAAATGAATTAAAGAAGAAGAAAGATTACAAAAAAAAAAAAAAAAAACTTTTTGAAAATTGGAACCGCACTATTTCCAAAGTCTTTAAAAAAGCTTCCAATAGCTTTGCTTATCTGGTCACCGAAATTTTTGCCCCGACCAACTGGGGGTTATTTCTGCCTATTAGCGTTAATGAACTAGATAAATGGGTACAATTACGATCATCTAAGTGCTCTAACCCGTGGGTGGAGTCTTGTCAAGAACCTAGAAAAAAAATATGAAAAGAAAATAACGATGAAATATAAATGGATTAGATGATACAGCAGGAGGCAAAGAGGAGAAAGGAGAGGAGGGAAATGCAGTCAATTACGCTGGGCGGTTATATATTTTCCCGTCCTTGGAGATGCTGCTGAAGGTAGGGCGGCAATTATACACTTCTGGGGTGTGATATATATATATATATATATATATATATATATATATATATATATATATATATATATATATATCTGTATATATATATATATATATATATATATATATATATATATATATATATATATATGTATATATATATATATATATATATATATATATATATATATATATATATATCCATATATATAATTGTATGTCTATATTTGAACACACCCGCACAAACAAACACACACACATACACACACGCGCGCGCTTATATACAGTATATGTGTGTGTGTATATATCTATATCTATATCTATATCTATATCTATATCTATATCTATATCTATATTCATATATGTACGTATATGTATATGTTTATGTATATCTATCTATATTTATATATATAGATATAGATATAGATATATAGATATATATATATATATATATATATATATATATATATATATATATATATATATATATATATATATATATATATATATATATACATATATATGTGATATATATATATATATATATATATATATATATATATATATATATATATATATATATATATATATATATATATATATGATGTATATATATATGTACGTATATACATATACTAATATTCATATGTATACATATAAATTTATATATATATATATATATATATATATATATATATATATATATATATATATATATATATATATATAATCACACTTTCTCTCTCCTTCTTTCTTCCATTCATTAATATCCCCTATTTTCCTTCTCCCTTCTTCCCCATCCACTAAACCCTTCACTCGACCCCCCTATAAGCAGTACAAAATCCAAAATCCACACACACGACGAAATACACGCAATACATAGATCACACATGCTACACTATCCAGGCCATTGTGTGCTTGTGTTTGCTTGTGTGTCCGTTTCTGAGTACGTGAGTGAGTGCGCCTCCTTGTAGCCATCTCTTCATAGTTTATGCAGTGGCTGGGACATTTGTGATGGCGACGGCCCGTGCATGAACGCTGGCAATATATCATGCGGTAATCAGGCGATTTTTACGGGCTCTTCCGCTAGCCAGTCCAGCCCCGGTGTAGTCCCTACTGTCCCCTCCCCCCTCCCCCCCTCTCTCCACCCTCTCCACCCTCGTTCTCACCAGTAACTCCCCCCTACCTCCCCCGCCCCCGTCCGATAGCCCCAGTAGAGCCCCGGTTTAGTCGGTCGGTCGCTTGTCACGCACGCTACGGATAGGAAGTTCTTTAGCCGGCGTCGTTATACAGCGGCGTCCCTCGTTTACACGCTCGTCAAGCTAGCGGTGTTTGGACACACAAAAAATAGCTAGGGTGGGGACGGGACGGGAGGGGAGGGGAGGGGAGGGGAGGGGAGGGGAGGGGAGGGGAGGGTAGGGGGGTTGAGAGGTGTGAGGGGTATGTGTGGCGGAAAGGGGTTAGGGGCTTGGGTGTGGCGGGGGGTGGGTGGGGGTAGGGGGGTAGGAGGGTGCTCAATAGAATAAGGATAAAAAAAGCTAGACGTCCTGGTCTTTTCCCATCCCTCCCTCTTCCC
>BOPN01001769.1:0-2500 GCA_017312705.2 Penaeus japonicus | reverse complement strand
GCAACACACACATGCAGCCACGCACTCACTTAATCACTCAATCTATCAGTACGCACTTACTCACCCCCCCCCCCCCCGCACATACATACCCACACACACACACACACACACATACACACACTCTCTCTCTCTCTCTTTCTCTCTCTCTCTCTCTCTCTCGCTCTCTCTCTCGCTCTCTCTCTCTCTCTCTCTCTCTCTCTCTCGCTCTCTCTCTCGCTCTCTCTCTCGCTCTCTCTCTCTCTCTCTCTCTCTCTCTCTCTCTCTCTCTCTCTCTCTCTCTCTCTCTCTCTCTCTCTCTCTCTCTCGCTCTCTCTCTCGCTCTCTTTCTCGCTCTCTCTCTCTCTAAGACGTGCAAAATACACTCCATTACATCTAGTTATAGATCTATCTTTCTTTTATCAAGGTAAAAAATAAATGGAAATAATTACCCTAATTAGATTATAATATATATTCTCTTTCACCTTTTGATTTTCCTTTTTTTCTGTCACTCTCTTTCCATCTCTACCTCCTCTCTGTCTCCTTTTCCACCTATCTTTCTCTCATTTTACTCTCAATCCTGTCTCTGTTTCCTCCTATCTCTTTCTCGCTATTTCACCCCCCCCCTCTCTCTCCCCCTCCCACTCTCTCTCTATCCATCTCCTTCTCTCTATTTCCTTCCCTCTCTTCCTCTCTTCCTCTCCATCTTTCATCCTCTCTTTCTTCCTACCCTTCTCCCTGCTTCGTTTATCATCATCATCATCAATATGACAGATTATCAAAACGCATTTTTCATATAAACATTATACATATGAATGAATAACTTTCATTAATTCCCACGTTAACGCTATAGAAAGCGGTGATTAACGCAATGAAAACTTTTTCTTTCTATTTTTTATCCTCATGCCGACTTTAGTTCATTAGTGTTGATGTGAGTGAACAATAGCTCTGCGTTGTTTTTGGCTTCCTGCTCTTAGTATCTGGCTGTTGGGAGAGGGAAGGAGGGAGGGATTGGAAATGGAAGAGAGAACAAATATATATGTATATATGTATATATATATATATATATATATATATATATATATATATATATATATATATATATATATATATATATATATATATATATATATATATATATATGTATATATATATGTATACATATATATATATATATATATATATGTATACATACATATATATATATATATATATATATATATATATATATATATATATATATATATATATATATATATATATATATATATATATATATATATATATATATATATAAGCACGCACAACGTACATAGCTAGTAAGAAAATAGAGTAAAAGAGGGAGAAAGAATAAATAAGCGAGGAAGGTTGATGGGCCACCTGACCGACTGACAGGCAGTGAAGTTAAGCTTTCCGAAGCAAAAGAAACTTGTGATTGCTATCGATAGCAGACACTGATTTGGGGTTATTATTATCACTATTTTTGTTATCCCTATTATCATCATTATTATTGTTTTTGCTATTGAGATTGTTGCCATTGTTATTATCATTATTGTTATCATTGTTATTAGGCTATTATTAGTTTTTTATAATTATTGTTATCATTATCAGCATCTTTTATTCTCATTTTTAATATTACTATTAGTAGTAGTACCATTATTACTACCGCTAATAGGGATACCAATGCTGTTCTGATCATTATTATCAAATTTGATAGCTGAAATGAATATAATTTGAAGAAAAAAAAATCATTATCATTCTCTGTTTTTTCCTCTTCCCTTTCTCATTCGATTTCTTCGTTTTATTTTCCTCTATCTAATTGATATTGCCATATTTCTTCACAAATACATACAAAAAAAAGCGAGCTCGCTGGAGGAAAAAGACGAAACATTTATAAAAGAGAGTAATAAAACAAAAAAAATAAATAAAAAGCAAAAGAGAGAACACCATAATAAAAACACAGAAAAAAAGATACATGGAGAAAAATTCGAATTCGGAATAAGGTGAGAAACAGCTAACATGAGAGGGAAGGGGGGAGGGGGGGGGGAGAAGATGGGAGGGGGAGGAGAATTTGACTCGTTACGTCACGCTGTGTTACGCGGAATCGGTCCGGCTATCTGATGCAGACCTTCCGATCGATGGAAAAGGTTGGCGGCGTAACAGCGAGTTCACTTATTATTGTCATTATGTTCCGACGTTTCAGCCTTTGGGACGAAAGGTCTTCCGGTTAATAGGGGGACATGGAATGGGATCCTGATGTGATTTCATCTTATTTAGTCATTTCATTTCATTTCATGTATATATGTATATATATATATATAAGCACGCACAACGTACATAGCTAGTGAGAAAACAGAGTAGAAGAGGGAGAAAGGATAAATAAGCGAGGAAGGTTGATGGGCCACCTGACCGACTGACAGGCAGTGAAGTTAAGCTTTCCGAAGCAAAAGAAACTTGTGATTGCTATCGATAGCAGACACTGATTTGGGGTTATTATTATCACTATTTTTGTTATCCCTATTAT
>BOPN01001768.1:247786-257786 GCA_017312705.2 Penaeus japonicus | reverse complement strand
TATATCATCATTATTATCATTTTTATCAGATATGCTGATAGTACTGTTGGCTATTATGATTATATCAACAATACTAATACTATGATAGTCATAATTAGACACTATTACTTATCTATGGTTGTAGTGATGCTAGTAGGAGTAATAACAATACTATTGGTAATAATAATGATGATTGAAAGACTGTCATTATAATAGTAATGATAATGCTAGTAATAATGGCGTTGATGTCATTAACACTTATTAATATAATTATCGTTATTATTACCAAAATTGTTATTATCAGAAGTAGTTGTGGTTGAAGTAATACCATCGTTATGATTACTCTTATCATGCAATTATCATTATCATTGAATGGCAAAGCGACTCCCACACTATCACTGTTTACTTTCTACCCCGTCGCTACTATTATTAATATTACTATGGTTATCAATATCATCATCCTAATCATCACTATCATCATCATCACCATCATAATCATCACTATCATCTTTATCATTATCATAATCATCACTATCATCATTATCACCATCATAATCATCACTATTATCATCATCACCATCATAATCATCACTATCATCTTTATCATTATCATAATCATCACTATCATCATTATCACCATCATAATCATCACTATTATCATCATCGCCGTCATAATCATCACTATCATCATCATCACTATCATAATTATCACTACCATCATCATCATAAAAATCATTATCACCATAATACTATTATCGTTACTATCATCATTTAAAATTTATCATTATCATTATCATCATTATTATTATTGTTACTATTATTATCATTATCATTATTATCATTATCATCATTGTAATTACCATTATCATCATTACTCTTATCATTATTATTCTTATTGTTGTCTTTATTACTATCATTAGCATTATCACTATTATCTTTTTTATTATAAATTTTATTATCATTACTATTTTATCATCATTACTATTTTATTACCATTAATATTATCATCACTATCATCATAATTGTTATCATTATTCTCATCCTATTTCCTATTCTATTACTATTATCATTATCATTATCATAATCATTATCATTACCATTATCATTGTTATCATTATGATCACTATTACTATTACTATTGATGTCCTCATAATCATTATCATTATCATTATTGTCCATACCATATTATCATTATTATCATTACCATCATCATAACCATTATGATCATAACCATTATTGTTATTGATATTGTTATTGTTGTAGATATTGCTATCATCATAATTATCATCATCATCATTATTGTTTTTGTTATTGTTATTATTACTACCATCATCATTATCATCAATATCATTATCATTAGTGTCATAATCCTTGCAATCATTATTATGATTACTTGTTTCATTATTCTTATCATTATTATTACTACTATTAGTATCATTATTATTAATATCATTATCAATAATTAATATCATTATTATCATTATCATCATCATCATCATGTTCATCATTTTCACTTCATGATCATTGTCATTATTTTTATTGCTATTAGTATCAGTATTACTATCATTATTATGTAATTATGAATATTGTTATTGCTATCATTACTATGATTATAGTATAGTCATTATCATTGTTATCATTACCATACTTTTTTATTATTACTATTACTTTAATCATTATTTTTATTATCACAACTATTGTTCCTATCATCATTAGTATAATAATCATTTGTTTCTTTTATCAGCATTATTAACATTATCATCTTACTCATCATCATTTTTACTAATTATCAATATTCCATAATACTGATAGCCTTTACTACAGGATCATTATCATCTTCATTATCATAATAATCATTATCTTTACCATGATCGTTCTCATTTTCATAATCACTTTCATTGGCTCTTAGCATCTAAGAATGAGTACAGTTACTGTCTCTATAGGATTATCAATATTACTATTAGTACTATCACAATTTTTCTCTATAGCTTTTATCCTTATTGATATCAATTCTATCATTATTGTTATCATTAGTATCGTCATTGTTAGGATTACAACCACTACTACTATTGCATTCACAACTACAGCCTGTGTTATCATTATTCTGATGATTTTTGTTATTGTTATTATTCAGTGCAATTCCCGTACGTGATGGCTAGGGTAAAAACACTCGTCTTCCTCTTTGAAAAAAAATGATAATAATGATGATATGAAAGTATTGCATAATGATATTTGAGACATATAGAAGACAAATTACATACACAGAAGCACACACACACACACACACACACACACATACACACACATACACACACACAAACACACGCAGAGAAACACACACACATTCACACACAAACACACACACACATATTATGTGTGTATATGTGTGTGATATGATATGTGTGTGTGTTGGCGGGGGGAGGGGGAAGGTGCATACATATAGATATAGAAATTCAGATATTTCGATTTGCACGTTTTCAAGATTATCAAAACCAATTAAGGGCAGAAGATATATTCAACTCCTTTCCTAATATATCCGGTTGGTATACGAATCCATTAGAGAGAATAATAGCATGTCCACTTTAAGTTTGTTAAAGTATATCCACTAGACAGAGCTAATATGTGCTATAATATTGTGATAGATTGGAAATATAGGCATGTTAGATTCTATGTAGATTTACTGCCTCACTTGTGAAGTAGACGAAAATAATGATGATGCTTAGTGTTGTGATGATAATGGCTGTAGAGAAGTGTCTGTGGCGGTGAAAATGATGCGTAATGATGAAAGTGACTTTTCAACAACAATGATACAGTGATACGTGATATGATGAAGGTTGTTTTCTCCTTCCTTGCATTACAAAAACAGCAACCAATCAATAGTCTCATACTACAGTGACATCAGTTTCGATAAAGATGTGAAGTTTTCCTCACTCGGAAGACTTCTTTATTATCAGAATACTGTTAGTGACCGAAGGTGAGGTGACTTTTATATATTTACTTATGTAAATGGTTTATATTTGAGAACCCAAGGCATTGCAGACGTATGAGAATACGCACAGGTCTCCCCTTACCCCCCCCCCCCACTCTCTCTCTCTCTCTCTCTCTCTCTCTCTCTCCCTCTCTCCCTCTCTCCCTCTCTCGCTTTTTCTCCTCTCACTTATATTTCCCCCTTCTCACTATTTCTCTTAATTGGTAAGTTCTGGTCTTATCCACGCTGGCTGTCAGTCTTAATGATCACGTAATGCTTGTTCCGCCTCGAGCTAACCTGGCCACGGCCAATGCCATCGCTGATCTTATGCATTCCATTGGTCAGCTTCAGCCCCTTGATATACCGTCTTGTGATTGGGCCCATCAATCTTCTTCGAAAACGAAACGAAAGGAAAATAAACTTCCGTCCGTTGTATCCATTTATTCTTTAGGTTTCCATCGGTAGATGATATGACAATGACATCAAGAAATGGCGCTGTTTAAAAACTGAAAATAACATCGAATTTACGAATAAAAAATAACAATATATATATATATATATATATATATATATATATATATATATATATATATATATATATATATATATATATATTTATATATATATATATATATATATATATATATATATACATATATATGTATATATATATATATATATATATATATATTCATATACATACACACATATATAATACACAGTATGATATTTCATATTTCCTCAGTGGTTTGAGGAAGACGTTGTATCAATACATTTCTTTACAGGAGATAAACCTGTAGATTGACACCTTGTCTGACATGAGAACAGGAACTAACTGTAAAGGTCAAGAGGTCAGACATGTTTAGCGATTCATAGGTCAACTGCGCGGCGGGAGGAAGGGGATCTGCGCGTATACATGTATACATACATACTGTACATACATACATACGCGTGGACTCACCCATACCCATACAAACGCATTAGAAAGATGGATAAAACATGAATGTGTGTATGTGTGCAAGTGTGTGTGTGTGTGTGTGTGTGTGTGTGTGTGTGTGTGTGTATGTGTGTGTGTGTGTGTGTGTGTGAGGAAATACTTACAAAAATCCATATATCATATATATGAGTGCCATTTTTTGAGGAAATGAGCGTGTCAGTAATTGTGATTATATTGTTAAAGATCAAATTATATATGTAAATATTAAGTTAAGAAAGATGTATATAAAAGATTATGTAAAACCTCATATCCAATATATGATGACCTGTAATAAAGTTGTATATTAAACGACGAGATTATTAAATATCCAACTAATGAAATATATATTTTACTGTTTTATTGATACCATTTGATTATCAATATTTGTTACAAGAAATTAATTTCATAATTTCTTTCGAAAAGGTTGATAATCCTGAAAAAAATAAAAGAAAACAAAGAAAAAAAAAACTGAAATCATGTTAAAAAAATACAACGGTGCAAAATATGCTGAGTAATGATCAACGTTCAATAGAATACAAATAATCACATGAATATGTGGAATACCTATATTAAGGTGAAAATTTACACCAGAATGAAAATTATTAACAATGATAACTAAGAATAACGATAGTAAAAGGATTACAAGTATAATTATATTCACAGTAATTATTGAAATCATAATAATCATGATAATAATATGGATTCAGATATAAATTATATTGCTAATGATAATGATTATTGTTGTTATTGCTATCATTATTATCGTGGTAGTAACAGTATTATCTTTAAATCTCATTATCATTATTATCAATGTCATCATTACATTTCCATTCGTCCTCATCATTATCACTATCATCGCTATCATTATTATCATCCCCATTATCTTACATAGAAACCTCAATACTTCTGATATTGTATTAGAATTTCTAAACCTATGGGGTTTTATCCAATAGTACCAACCTACGGGGTTTATATGTAAAACTTTGCTGTCATAAATCCAGTGTGAGTTGATATGTCATTCCTAACGAGCTTTTATGATCTCAGTTGAACAATGAACACCACTCTGGTTGAATCGTTCAATTTTTTTTTTTTTTTTTTTTGTATTGCTTACTTTGAGTCCCTGTCTAAGAGGTCCTTATCATTAGTATGATTATCATCCTTATCATCATTACTTTTATCATTACGACTTTTCTATCATTATCATCATTACTTTTATCGTTACTTTTCTATCATTATCATCCTTATCTTTATCATCTTTATCCTTGTTAATAACAATATACAATATCATCACCAGCGTTATCATTTTCATTATCCTTACTATCATCATCATTATCAAAGTAATGATAAAAACAATGTCCAGAATTCGGATAAAGGATTATGATAAAACAACTGCATTAAGAGCAACTTTACTACTAGTACTTGATGAAGCCTATATAGTATATGCTATATCTTCTTACTTCCTTGTAAACTATTTAATTAACATGTATAGCTTCTCTGAGTACAGCTTTCATATAACAGTATCATCCTCACGCTAAAAAAAAAAAAAAAAAAAAAAAAAAAAAAAAAAAAAAAAAAAAAAAAAAAAAAAAAAAAAAAAAAAAAATCGTAAAAATCGTAGATATTTTTGTGTTATTCCTTGAGAGAAAATTTGATAAGGCTGAATCGCAGGTAGATCGAGTGATTAGAAAGGTCATTTATCAACACTCTTGTGATGCTAGATAGCCCTCGCTAGGAATGTCATCTCATAGTGCTTCATGAAGATGAGATATGTATCAACGACTGGCACTTAAAAGCAGTGTCTCTCTTGGCGAAACATTTTGTTGCCCCTAATGCATGATATAGTCCTTATGAAGGGACTTTTTCTACAATGAAGATTTCCACGTAAAGCCAAGTACAGTACGTAGTGTACTAAGTAAAGGAGAACCACATCAATTAATGTGGAAAAGTGAAACGATATATGAAATAACTAACTCGTCATCTCTCTCTCTCTATCTCTCTCTCTCTCTCTTTCATTCTCTCTCTCTCTCTCTCTCTTTCTCTATCTATCTATCTCTCTCTCTCTCTCTCTCTCTCTCTTTCATTCTCGCTCTCTATATATCTATCTATCTCCCTCTCTCTTTCCTTCTCCCTCCCTCCCAACCTGTCTGTCTGTCTATCTCTCTTTCACTCTATATGTCTGCCTAATTCACTATCTCTCTATATATCTGTCTGTCTGTCTATCTATCTATCTGTCTGTCTGTCTGTCTGTCTGTCTGTCTATCTATCTATATATGTATGTATATATATACACATATATATATATATATATATATATATATATATATATATATATATATATATATATATATATATATATATATATATATATATATATATATATATATATTACAGAGAGAGAGAGAGAGAGAGAGAGAGAGAAGGAGGGAAAGAGAGAAAAAGAGAGAAAGAGAGAGAGAGAGAGGGGGGGAGAGAGAGAGAGATAAAGAAAGAAAGAGAGAGACATAGAGAAAAAGAGATAAAGAAAGAGAGAGAGAGATAAAGAAAGAGAGAGAGAGAAACATTAACATCACATCACGTATTCTTTCGTGCCGTCCTGTCTCTCGTGCAAGTTGTGTATCTGTTAATTTACAAATTCAATTACTCATTCTATTTTTATTATTATTGTTTTGTTTATCGACACACGAACTTTTGCTTGGTCGACCACCCGTTGGTTAATTAACTTTTTGTTTTTATTGATATAACTTTGGTCAGTGGCCGCATTTAATTCAATGGTGGATATTTATGAACTTTGGCAAGAATATTAATTGCTAAAACCGGAAGTACGTTTTTCAATGAACAAAATATATCATGAACATTAAATCAAGAATGTCAACAATATATTATTTAGCAAAGACTGTATATGTACATATATAAACATATCTATACATATATTCATACATACATACAGATATATATCTCTTTAAATATATCAATAAATACATACACATACACATACACATACAGAGTGAGAGAGAGGGAAAAGTGTGTGTGTGAGAGAGAGGGGGGGAGGGAGGGAGGGAGGGAGGGAGAGAGAGAGAGAGAGAGAGAGAGAGAGAGAGAGAGAGAGAGAGAGAGAGAGAGAGAGAGAGAGTCAGAGAGAGTCAAAGAGAGACAGAGAAAGACAGAGAATGAGAAAGAGAGAGAGAGAATATAGATCTAAATATAGGTACATAAACATATAAACAGTTAGTGATATATATATATATATATATATATATATATATATATATATATATATATATATATATATATATATATATACATATATATATATATATATATATATATATATATATATATATATATACATAAATACATACATACATATATATAGATATAATTGTACATATACATATACATACATACACAGACAACACGCGCGCGTATGTATGTATATATGACAAACGCCAGGTCACAAATTCTGAATTAGGTTCAAACATTGAACAACTAACTGCATGTATGTGCCCTAATATGCATTTCCTGATAGTTGCCTATTTGAAATCCATTAACCCAGTGTACAGTGTTACATCTAGAGAGGCTTCGTACTGACTACACTGGTGCACCATACACGCTTCTATAAGTACAGACACACTATGTTTATTCCAGGCATTTTTGTTTGATGCCTGGCCGGTGAGGGAGTAAAATGCAAGGCTCATGGTACTCTTGGCCAGGTGTGGGCAAACTAAATGCGGTCAGCTAAAGGAATTCGTGTGGCCCGCCATATTTTAGTAAATTTGAAATAATGGCAAATAATTGTGGACATTAACACTTTACCCGCAAATGGCTAATTTGGCAACTTTGTTACCTCGCCCATGATTTTATTGCCTTTTAATTAGGACCTAAGGGGTTTATTAATTTTGATTAATATAGGGGTCCTATTGATTAGTAAAATTTGATTAACTAAGGGCTCCTATTAATTGATAAAATTTGATTAACTAAGGGGTCATATTGATTTTTTTTTCCCCTTAAAACAAGGTTATTTTGACTTTCAAATGTTTCATGTGAATCTCCTACTAAGAAATACTTATTCATAAATAATGTTTTCCTTTAAAGTTTAAACTGAGTTAATGTGTCTTTCAAATAAATGCGTTGCGTTACTTATGAATCTTTTATAGTGCTTTAAAGTATGATTGAAGATTAATTGCTTTTTTTCATTAAAAGACTTTTATTGTGTCTATTCTAAGTATTAATAATTTTGGTTATTATAATATGCTGATCCCCCCCCCCCCCCCGAGAGTGTCTAAGTTTATCTGAGCACAATAGCGATCCTCACGTGAGCTAGTAGAAAATGTAAGGTGAAAGTACTCAATCACTGCTAGAATTTTGCAGGAACAATGAGTCTCGAGCAAAAGAAATGGGCCCAAAGGAACAGCATCCTCACAAAGGAAGAAAATCGCTTCAACATCCGGCAGCTCAAGACGAAGGTCAAACACGATGACAAGGAGAACATGGTGCGCGTTCTCACCATCGGTACGGAGAAAAAAAAATCGAAGTCTGTGTTCCTGTTGGGTGAGACAGGTACTGACGAGACCCTCTTCCTCAATGCCCTCCTCAACAGGCACGTCGGTATCACCGTGGAAGACAAGATTCGCCTTCAGTTGCAGGACCAGATGGACAGAGAGGATAAGAAGACCACGCAGAGTCAAACGCAATACACGGCGGCCTGAATCATTTACCACCATATCAGGTGCACAGGTTAATGTCGCTTTTCATGGAGGAAAGTCACAATTCATTCCTAGAAGATCTCTTCAAAAGAATGGCTGTCGACCTCAAAATTACTGAACGATTAATTCTCACTCAAATTAAACCAAAAGACATGCACTGTAAATCCGCAGACTCGAAACCAGCGTCCAGTAACACAAAGGAAAATGTGTGGTCTCGAGAGGGAAAAAAAATGGTCGACTGGGACAGAAATGAGGATCTGGACATAAGCAAAGAAGTCATAGTTCTTGATGATGGACGCCACTGCTAAGTGTCACAAGACATGTAACCCAGCTTGCATAGATCTCCATAATGCTGCAGTTCCTTCGAAGAGGGAACAGGCACTAGATGTTGCTGAAAATTGGTGTCGTTGGTAGATTTCCACACGAAAGCTCCCTCCAACATTCTTCTTCTTCTTCTTTCTTCTTTTTGAGGGTTTTAGACTATGTGTAGTCTATATTCCCTGATTCTTTTTCTTTCTTCTTTCAATTTTTTTTTTTTTTTTTTTAAAATGTAAGTAAATTGGAAACAGCTTACTCCAAGTTATTTCACTTTATATGTGTATCATATTTTCTGAGGGTTGATTTTCACCTGCAATAAGAAGATTTGTTGTTAGGGTGTGGTGTTGATTTTTAATTTTTTGAGGGCTTCTTTTAGTTTAGTTCTGTGCGAGTGATGTCTTGGGCAGTATAATAATAAGTGCTCTATACTTTCTACTTGGGTGTTGCACCATCTGCAGTTTGGATTATCTACAATATTGAGTTTGTGCAGGTGTTGATTTAGTCTTGTGTGGTTAGTCTTCATTCTGGTTATACATACATCTAGTTTTCTGTCTTTTGATCTTGTCCATGGTTCTGGTTTGTTGTCTTTTACGTAGTTGTTTTTTGTTTCTAGAATTGATAGAAGGTAAAGTTCCCAGTTTTCTATTATTTTTTTTTCTTATTTCTTTTATTATTGTTTTTGTGTCCTGAGGTATGGTTATGGAGTTTGAGGTGTCATGTGCGTTTTTGGCAGCTTGGTCTGCTATTTCATTGCCTTTTATATTTTTATGTGAAGGTATCCAATGAAATATTATGTTTTGATCTCTCTGTGTAAATTGTAGGATTAAATTTTGTATCTTATATATTGCGTTTTAGTAGTGTTGTGGTTTACTGTTTTTTATTAAGTGCAAAGCAGCTTTTGAGTATGTTAAGATTACTGAATTTGATAAATTATTGTTTTGAATGTATTGTAAACTTTTTTTATTGCATTGAGTTCTGCTTCTGCAATTTCTGTGTTAGGTGGGAGTTTCCAAATTGTTGATATTTTTTTGTTTTCTATGTATATGGCTGCTGTTG
>BOPN01001768.1:230286-240286 GCA_017312705.2 Penaeus japonicus | reverse complement strand
TCCGGAACAAGATAAAAAGCAGAGCAATATCTTGCATCATGTGACAAGGGCGTAATGGCTTGGTAACAGGATCAACATACGCCGAGCCAAGATTATTAGATGATAATGATAACATCAACAATAATCCAGCCTACAATTGATAACACAATTAAGTTAATCGGAAATCACGTTCTATTTTTATCAGTATTATCACCCTCCTTATCTATGTTTGAATTTGTTAATCATCATTAACATTATCTTTAACATTAACATTACCATTATCACTGCTATTATCATTATCATCATCATTGTTATTGTTATCATTAATACTATTATTAACATTATTATATTTCTTGACAAGTACAATCAGTGATATGTCATTAATACCTTCATTATAACATAATATCCTGGTTAGGAAATAAAAACAAAATATTTGTACTTTACAAGCGATTAAGCAAACATGAAAACTGGTAAAAGAGAGAAGAAATCAAGTAATTATGTAAATGGATATTTGGAAAATTACAAAGGAGAAAAATCTACACTTACCAGCTCTGCGCAAGAGAACGTTCAAGTAGCTTAGTCTCCCCTTCGATGCGGTGAGTTTGATTACCTTGAAAATTATGCAGATGCTCAATGTATTTACTTATTTCTTATAGAATTATATGTTGTTGTTTTTTTAATGTGTCTTAATTGAAGATTCGTGTATATGGTTGCTCCGAATTGATTAACTCTTCATATATATATATATATATATATATATATATATATATATATATATATATATATACACACACACACACACACACACACACACACACACACACACACACACACACACACACACACACACACACACACACACACACACACGGTCTGAAAGTATTATGAAAATTTATGAACAAACAACTGCAAGGCTATCATCACATTACGCAAATGCAACTGTTTATGTAATCAGAATTGTAAGGAATCTATTACGAAATCATAACAATTGCCAACTCCAGCTTCACCCAGTTCACAAAGGGCGAGCGATCCATTTTCTTCATAAAGAATAACGGTGATAATTAAGCAATAAATCCAGATTTACTTTCCGCTTTACTAACAGGAGTTTATTCTTTGTATTTGCTATTCATAATTATTTCTAGAGTCGTCGACAATATATATGATAATGATGATAGTAATAATAGTAATAACGATACTAATAATGGTGATACTAATATCAATAATGATGATGATGATGATAATGATAATGATTATAACAATGATAATGATTACAATAATGATAAAGATATTGATAGTAATAGCAAAGATATTGATAACAATAACGATGATAATAATAATAATGATGATAGTAACAATAATGACGTTGATGATAGTAATGATAATGATACTGCTACTACTGCTACTGCTACTACTAATAATAATGATAAGGATAAAGATGATAATGATAATGGTTGCAAAAGTGATGATGATGATGATGATATTCATAATGATAATAATACTAATAATGATGATACTGATAGGATATTAATAACAAGAACAAAAACAATGATAATGATAATACTGCCATAGGACAAGGGAACAAAGCTTCCTAGACTAATAATGATAATAATCATAATAATCATATGGATAACAAAAATAACAGACGCAGTAGTGACGCTTCTCGGATAATCGAAGGAGTGAGTGAAGGAGTGCGTGCAACCGCGAAGCATCACGAGGGATGGGCGTGTTCAGAGCAGTTCAATCTAGTTCTTTTTTCAGCAAAGTCAGCACATGAGAGGCGGAGGAGCTGTTCTCAGAGCAGTCACGCGGCCGCCTTCTGTGGTAACGGGTCATACGAGTTCATTATTATCGATAACTAAGTGACGATTATTTAGGTAATAGAATATATATATATATATATATGTTGAGACACATATCTGTATAAGTGAACATTTTACCAAGTTTACTACACTGGGAAAGGAATATTTAAACGAGTGATTCGCATTGCGCAATATCGTGTTAATCAGGCAAAGGTAAAAAAATTGAACGCGTGTTTAACCCTTCCTCCCAGAAAACATGTGCAGAAGAGAGAGAAAAATGTGAAGAATAAAAAATAAAAAAAAGAAAGATTGTAGATATGAAGAAAGAGAGTGATTTGTGATTTAATTGCTCGAACAATGGAACATAGGAATTTCGCGCCTTCGTAAATCAGGGAAGATGCACATCGCCGACGCGTGGGTCTGTGCAAGATTTGCAACATATCACGGCGCCAGAGACCATGCTGCTGCTGATGATGATGATGATGATGATGATAATGATGATGATGGTAAAGATGATAATGATCAAATTTATAATAATAACTATGACACTAATGGTAATGATATTAATGATAATGATAGTAATGATGATAATGGCAATAGTAATAGTATTGATAATAACAATAATAATAATATTAGTATTGATAATAACAATGATAGTAATATTAGTATTGGTAATGTTGATGATAATAATAGTGAGCGCAGTATCAACAACAGTAGTAGTAAGGGTAATAATGGTAATATTGAAATATCATTATCATCAGTATTGTTACCATTTTCTCTCTCTCTCTCTCTCTCTCTCTCTCTCTCTCTCTCTCTCTCTCTCTCTCTCTCTCTCTCTCTCTCTCTCTCTCTCTCTCTCTCTCTCTCTCTTTCTCTATCTCTTTCTCTCTCTCTTTCTCTCTCTCTTTCTCTCTCTCTCTCTCTCTCTCTCTCTCTCTCTCTCTCTCTCTCTCTCTGTGTGTGTGTGTGTGTGTGTGTGTGAATGTGAATATATACAATTTATACATAATCATATTTATTGTTACATCATAAATAATATATGCTTATATGTTGTTAGATACATGCATAAATAGATATATAGTTAAATTGCTTTTTCCATTAAAGTACCATCCATTTAGAAACCGTAGAATAAGGTTTAAGATAATATAAAATACAGGGCATTCAGCGATAAGTATTAATTTCCAATGAATGCAGACAAAAAAAATTATTCAAGGAAAACCAATTACTTAAAAGCCAGCTTTCGTTGGAAAAAGTTAAAATCTCGTTCTTTTAAGCCAAACATCCGTTCGTGTACTCAGTCTGCAGATCCGGATTCACCTTCGGAATGTAAACAAACTTTTTGAATGTTGGAGGGAGCTTTCGTGTGGAGATCTACCAAGTTAAGTCGAAGTTGGAGGCTAAACTCGGATTTAAACCAAGAGAAGACCCTGTTCCTTTCATTAATATGGATTATGATAACAGGAGAGGACGAACAGATTCTGGATTTTTTTTCAATGGAAAGACAATGCAAGACACGAAGAACGAAACAATCGAACGGTATATGCTTATGGAACACCAGTCACCAAATACAAAAGTAAGAAGTAATGAATTTGCACTACTGATTCATTTGGTAGATGACTCTGCATTAGAAAATTTCAATTGGCCACAAAGATAGACAAATCAGAATTTCATAAATATATTTTGGAAGATACACTGAGTGTTTTTGATTGAAAGCTGTAGTTTAAATCAACGGCTCATTATTTCTTTTTGAAAATACAGGTAAATTTTCTGATTAGTGCCATGTTACTAAATGCTACAAAATTGGTATCAGTGGATTCCTCTCAACCTCTACTATTCATATATAGTGGATATATGTGCAATTCCACACCTATGCGCCACATTCTGGGTCCTGATAGTAGGGGAGGGCTTGAAGTAGATCAGGGAAATTCCAGAGTAAAATATGAATTTGGGGCATATTTCATATGCAAAATCTGAACCCAATTACCTACCTAACTTTGCCTAGATTTGAAGTTAGCCCTAGCCAAGGAGGGCTTTGACCCCCCTTTTTTAAGGCACTTCATGCTACCTTGTGCTACTTCAGGGCATATTTCATTTGCAAAATCTCAACCCAATTACCTACTTAACTTTGCCTAGTTTTGAAGTTAACCCTAGTCAAGGGGAGGCTTTGCCCCCCTCCTAGACCCCCCCTATTCAGGGCACTCTGTGCAACATATCTTGTGCAAAATACCTCGATAACCAACATCCTCACCCTGAATTTTAAACATGTTTCAGTGTTTATGTATTTACGGCTATTGACAAGCTGTGCACTGGAAACCCTCAATGAATTGCCTGCATGCGCTGTTATGTTCTCTCAATAGATGGCGGAATATTCCCCATTCTATTGAGTGGTCACGTCATTATCGATCCTAGTTTCCTATCCTGAAATATATATGAGATGGGGTTTACATGAGGGAAATTGCAGAAGCCGCTCATGCACAGTGCTTAACACAGCATCGAAGTCTCAATTGCTGTCATCATGGTGCAGTGTGAGGGGTATTATTGGTCGCAGCATCTCATTACCCGCTGGCATACATCAGGCAACCTCCAACACCCCTCACAGGTAATTAACAAGTTAAGGCTATTTACAGAACTAATTATGTATAAGTAGCACAAATTACTCTCAATAGGGGGGTTGGGGCGGGCAAAGCACCCCCCCTTGGCTAGGGCTAACTTCAAAACTAGGCAAAGTTAGGTAGGTGATTGGGTTAAGATTTTGCATACAAAATATGCCCCCAATTCATATTACCCCGCAATTTCCCTTTTCTATTTCATGCCCTCCCTTACTTTCAGGACCCAGATTGTGGGACATGGGGGCAGAATCATGGGTAAAGCTGACTATATATGGATAGTACAGGGTGACAGGAATCCATCGATAACACTTTTGTGGTATTCAGTAATGTGGCACTATTCAGAAAATTTACCAAAATACATATTGATTCTTTGAAATCTAAATACAAATCTCTAAGAAGAATATAGATATACTGTGGTAAATATTCCGAATAGTGCTGTACTGCTAAATACTACAATATTGGTGTCGATGAATTGCTTTCACTCTTTACTATTCAGATATATTGATAGTGAGTATGACCCCGATTCATCCCCTTTAACCCATTTGCGCCGGCTGACTTGCTATCACGTTCAGTGGTTTTTGGTGACAAGATATTTGGTCAAAACTGGCGTGCTGGGTGAGCCGCTCAGTCGCGGCTAGCATACCTGAGAATCCCAAGGCATTAGGCTTATGTGTTCAAAACCCCCGACATTCCGACCATTTAGAGCCGGAATAACCCCAGCATGAATGGGTTAACCCATTGCGGATGGGGCGCCTAACGACCTAGCTGGTTGTCAGGATGGGTGGTCTGCAACACTAGCGGCACTGGCTAAAAATCAGAGGGACGGGTAAAGTGTTTTCTCTGCCCTTTGGGTAGCTCAGGCTAGTCCAAACAATATTTTGACGTAAATCCATCATAAAATGCTGGTTTAGGCTGACTTTGGAACCCTGTAGCTCTGGGGCTAGTGCCATAATACTTCATGATTGTGTGTGCGCTTCAACTGTAAGCAGATCCTGATGTCATGTCATGTACACATTGACTCCTGTCTTTTAGGCCTAATCAGTGCCGACATGTATTTCATGACATGCCTACACAATGGGTTAACTAGCAATCTTGGTCTTGATAGCAGGGGAGGGCATGAAGGAGACTAGGGAAACTGCAGGCTAAAATATGAAGAATAATAGGTCATTTGCACACTAATAACCAAAATACCCTGTGATGTTAACTACCTACCTAACTTTACCTAGGGTTGAAGGATGCCCTAGCCAAGGGGATTTACCTAACCCTACCTAGGATTGTTTAATACCCTATACTTACCAATAAGGCTCTCATGGAGCTACCCAACTCCAGGACAGGCTAATACCTAGCTAAGGTTAGGCTTTTATCCTGCCATATACAGTAAGAATAGGTAGGTCAAGGTCAGTAGCACAAAGAACTCTGAAAAGGGGGGAGGGGGGGAGAAGTCCCCCCTTGGCTAGGGCAGACTGACAGCTAGGTAAGGTTAGGTAGGTCGTTGGATCACAATATCATGCAAGATAACTTCCCTGAGGAAGTTATCTTGGGATCACAGGGTACTGTGGCTTGCAGGTGATCTTATTGTGTTTGAGTAACATATTTATGTGTAATTACCTGTTATTTTTTTATTAGTTTACCCTGCAATATCCCTGGTGTCCTTCATGCCCTCCCATGCTATCAGGACCAAGATTTTGGGTAATGGGGGTCGAATTGGGGGTCATACTCACTATATCTGAGTAGTAGAGACTGCAAAGTTCCATCAATACCAGATTCATTGCAATTAGTGAAGCGCCACTAATCTGAATATTCACCTCTAAAGTAATTCTGTTTGATGCTAAATCACATTTAGCCAAAGTCTTGATTTGATAGTCTTGAGAGTAAGGGAGGGGATGTAGTTTATTAAGGAAATAATTGGGTAAAACAGGTAAAACAACGATATTTGATAAACACCACAAAAATAGGTAAAATTACCTTAAGAAACTACAGCTGTGCCAAACCAAGTAAGCAGACATTTCCCTGAAACAAACAAACAAATAAAAATTACACATCAGCCTCCAAAGAACAACATACTCAAACAGCCATGAACAAAGACGAGAACAAAGGACATAAACAGAACACTCATAAAACAGTCATATGTGCCTTATGGCACAATAACATGAACATTGCCAACACCAGTCAAGAGTGATGATATTATAAAAAGATAAAGCAAAGGAAGTAGAAGGCTTCCCCTTGTTCAATATTGTAAAGAATATCTTCAATACAAAAACAAAAGTGATAGGCAATACAAATTGTAACAAACCAGTAATAGATATTTTCATGGCAACTATAAAAGAACTAATGAAAACTTTAAAGCCATCGTTAAAATTTTGATATGGCAAAACTAATTCTTTGCAATGT
Source organism: Penaeus japonicus (assembly GCA_017312705.2). NCBI lineage: Eukaryota > Metazoa > Arthropoda > Malacostraca > Decapoda > Penaeidae > Penaeus > Penaeus japonicus. Next base: position 233,508 of record BOPN01001768.1, on the reverse strand, counting down.
AAGAGGTGTCAATCAAAAAATTAGGATTATGCTATTTGATTTGCAGAGATAATCCAGCTTTGTTTGAATGAAACTGGGCTTAGAAATAAAAATAAATTCACACATAGATTAAAACTCAATGAAAATTAATTACAGTAGTAAAGATATACACCATGCAGTGCTATCAAAATATTACCTAGACCTGATTATAGTCCCAAAACTAACAAAGGTCACTATTGTACCCCACCAAACCTAATGGAACCCAAAAGAAAACAATAGACCATTTAACAAAATTGGTGAAAATATAAAAGAACATGTCAACGAAAGCTTAAGTGTCAGCGTCTACAAGTCAAATGACAAGAATATATCCTAATACCGGAAAAGAATTTCCAATAGATTTAGTAATTGGCTCACCATCTATAGGCCATTTACCATTAGAAGCTGGTCCCTTTGTGGTAGTGATTACTCTTTTAACCCACACAGGATGGGTGGTACAGCATGTGTACCGCGCATTCAAAAGCCCAGTGGCCGGGCGGCACAGTATTGTGCCAGCCATTCAATTGATTTAGGCCTAATAATTCGAACACCCCGGCATTTGGACATTCAAGGCTAGAAATCCCCCGTCGTGGATGGGTTAATAACAACAAAATACAGTAATTATAATAAGAACTCTCATCTGAAAGACAAAAAGTGCCACTTCTTAAACAAAGGATAGTCAGGTTATCAAAACGATTGAAATAACGAGCAGTCATCTATCATGCACTGTTAAGCCTGGAAACTATCTCTAACAGTAAATCATGTAGTTGCCTGAAGACATTTTATTTTTACTTTGACAAAGTCCATCAACCTTGCCCCTTGTACAAATTTTGCTTATCCTTATATGCAAGTGTGGAACCAAAATAAAAGAATAGCTAGTTCCAAGATATAAATGTTCTGTGACTCATTATCCTAAAGTACAGGAACCATACAATTTCCATCGTAGACTAGATATTGCCACCTACCTAAGTTTGGGTATGTGGAAAAGCAGAGAATAAAGATTATTTCAATTTTTAATCAGAGATAGTAACATGGCCTGAGGTTGGTGATCTACCTTCTCAAGCAGCAATTTGAGATCCATTGAGTCAGAATATGTGTTTGGTGTGGGTGTTGTAAAAGAAATTAATAGAATTTTAAATTAAACAATAGGAGACACATATATAATCCTAAACAAAAAATGACAACTTCAAAGCCAACAGGCCACAAAGCTGAAATCAGAAAATTAGACATTTGCAGTAAAGGAATCAAGATCTACGTGAAGTCAAAATTGAGACCAACCCTGTTTGCAGATGGCTCAAAAATAAAGAGAAGAACATAGAAAAGGTGATTTTGATGCCACTTGAAGAAATTTGACGACTCAAAATAACAGTAACAAATCTTTAGCTGAGATGGTTTAAACTAATCAGTTTCTTTCAGCAGCAATAGCATGTCCAATAGTTACTCTTCAAACCAGCAGCAGTAACAAATCTTAATATATTTTTCTCTCTACCAACCTACATCTCTAACACGCTTGCAGGCCTGTTCCCTTACATTTTTTTATCTCCCTCTCTCTGTCTGATTGTGCCACCTCAGTAACCCCTAAGCCAGTTGCAAATCTATTTATACCATTGGAAGAACAATTGAAATATACTCTCTCTATCTCTCTCTCTCTCTCTCGGTATTATTCAAGATGCTTTGTTCCAGCTATAATTAATTTCTTGAATAAGTTCCCAAATTGTATAGTCCAGTGGGACAGTATTGTAAAATTTAATAGTGAGGCAAACAATTTTCATATTTTTCTTTGAAGGCCATCTCTCTCTCTCTTTCTCTCCCTCTCCTCCCTCTCTCTCTCTCTCTCTCTCTCTCTCTCTCTCTCTCTCTCTCTCTCTCTCTCTCTCTCTCTCTCTCTCTTCTCTCTCTCTCTCTCTCTTCTCTCTCTCTCTCTCTCTCTCTCTCTCTCTCTCTGGACCAATCTTGATTTTCTTAAGGAAAGTGTGTTTTACTAATGTTTGTAAATATATTTATCCTTTTAACTTTTAACTCTTTTTTTCAGTAAAGTGTTCCTTTATGTTTTTTCTCAGTTATCAATGTTTTTCTGCAGTACCTGTCAACAATATTTTTCCAATTGTTACTTGGTATTTTGTACTTTTATATGTTGTATTTACCTTCATGTACGCACACCCTGTTAAGAAGCACTGATTACTTATATGATAACAATAATGATAATATAGGATATATTATTCATTTGGGAAAGATGACTTTGTAGTGACAGGGCTCTGATGTCTCTATTAAGTATCAAGGAAAATCCTAAATAGATATACTGTCATACATATGTATGTACATGTTTGTAATGCTGTATATTATTTTATATGGACACAAAATACCACATTATATGTTCTCAAGCTCCTTGTCTACTTGTCCTGCTGATTCAGCTTTTAGCTCTCTTGACAGATAAAGGTCAGCCAAAAAGAGTGAATAAGATCATTTTACAAATTATGTCACATGTGTTGATGGAAACATTAACAAATACTTTGGCAAAATGATAGACTGATATGTAAAATCCTAGAGAGTTTATTCAGAAATGTAACTTTTTTCTATAAACCACATTACAGGGTAATATTAGAATGTGCACCAGTGTTAACTGATATTATACCTATTATACCAGAATATATAATGTGCTGAAATATTTCTCAAAAAAGATGAGAAAACCATGCAAGTCAACTTGAGTTATCACAATATAAAGGAAATTTTGAAGAATTAGGACTTCCATAAATGAAAAAGACATGGATATACTGTACTCTAAACTGATATTAACCAGTGATGTAGAGAGAGATGCAAGTGGTAGATATATATTAGTAAAAGAAAACAAAATTATGAAACTCGCTAAGGGTAAAACATACTGAGTACCAATGAATGTTTCCTGTTTTTGCCTCATATTACTGTGGATTGAAAATCTCTGTTAAGCCTGTCTTTTTAATTTAGACCTAATATTCATATCATCAATTTTCTGAGGGAATTCTGATCCACCAATGATAATAACACAATTGATCAATGATAATAACACTTAGATTTTCTGTTCAGCGTCATATGTTTATTTCATATATCATGAACTAAATAAAGATTTTGAAATCACTGTTTGCCTTTAACGCAATGATGACGGTGTGTCACAACCATGTGACATGGCAAAGTGCCTGATGACAGGGCGACACACCAGTGTGACGTCCCTGA